>PVKE010044751.1:0-12893 GCA_004027555.1 Craseonycteris thonglongyai | reverse complement strand
ATTGCCTGAGGGAAAGGGAGGAGGGGGGAGGGAGAAAGGGAGGGGAGGTGGGAGAGGGCTCCAGCATTATGGACACACTCAATGGTTTGGTGTTTACCTGGAGAGGAGGGAGGAAGGGGGAGCGAGAGTTGTGGGGGAGGGGGCAGTGGGTACCAGATATATGGTGTTGGAGGGGGACCTGATTCTGGGAGCTGGGCACATAATGCGATGCATGGGTGATGTGATGTGGAGTTGTACATCAGGAAACTATCTAATTGTTACCAACCAATGTCACCCCATTAAATTTAACAATAAAATATAATAATAATAATTTAAAAAATAAAATAAAATAAAAATAAAATAAAATATTAAATATATTATTATTTTGTTCAACTGGGTACTAATAATAGTAACTGAATCTTTAAGAAAAAATTGACACTTAGAACTTTTCGGCCATAAAAAAATTAAAATTTCATTTTTGTTACAGAGAAGTAACACACAGGTAATTAATTTACCGGTAAAAATTTAAGGATAAGCAATTGTTATATTAAAATAAAATTCCACAGGGATATGTGGAAGCAAGAAGAAATTCTTGAAATGAGAACCCATCCTTAAGACAATTATCCTTTTAATAATTCCTTCTCCACAATAAGCCCTCTGGCTAAGGCCAGAGAGTCATGGAAAGGAAGTCTGGCTATTAGGACTGAAATGACTTCCTGTCTTGAAAATGGAATACAGAAAAAAATGGAATAGAAATTATTTCAAGAAAAAGGTACAGTGCAAAATTTCTAAATGTTGGGGAAACAGGGATGGCTCGGTTGGTTAAGCGCTTGCTTTGCAGCCCCAGGGAACTAAGGATCGAATCCCAGCCCTGGCCTGTGTGGACCCATATGCTGAACTGGGGTGTGCTTCCCATGCCGGAGGCCCCCAGTTCGGCTCTTGCCCCCGGGTTTAGTCCCTGGCTTGAGGGGGCATGCCTCCCATGCAGGAGATCCCCAGCCCAGTTCCTGCCCTGCACGGCCCCTGCCCACCTGTGTGGAATGAAACCATGTTGAAAAACTGATGATGTACAACTAAGGAGACCGCTCTGGGCCCACCCCTTCTCTCTGTCTCTGTCTCTCTCTGTCGCTGGCAAAAACAATAAAATAAATCTTTTTTAAAAATTCTAAATGTTTAAAGAAGAGCTCGCTTGTGTTCATTTAATGACTGAGAGTATTGAAAACTTGCTAGAAATGTTAACTTTGTGTTATTTACAGTTATGAAGAAAATATTGTAGCTGTCAACCTAAAAATGTATCCCCTTTTACAACTTTTTCAAAATTGTTTCAAGAGGGATGTAGCCAAATAGTTCAAAGACCAATGCTATATGATTAAAGATGAACCACTGTAAATGATGTATCAAGGTGTACGTTCTCATGGAAAAGCCAAAATAGAACAGCGGGTTAAGCATTCATCTTGCAGCCCCAGAGTCTGAGAATCAAATTCTGGCCCCAGCCCATGAGGACCCATATGCTGAACTGAGGTGCGCCTCCTATGCAAGAGGCCCCCAGGCCAGTTCCCGTTCCCCTGTGTGGAACAAAACCATGTCAAAAACTGATGACATGTAACTATGGAGACTGCTCTGAGCCCTTCCCCTTCTGTCTCTGTCAAAAACAATAAAATAAGGGAAGCCAGGATGGCTCAGTGGGTTAGGCGCTCACTTTGCAGCCCCGGGGACTGAGGATCAAATCCCAGCCCCGGGCCGTGTGAACCCATATGCTGAACTGGGGAGTGCCCCCAGTTCGGTTCTCACCAGGGAGAGACCCTGGCCCAGTTCCTGCCCTGTGCAGCCCCACCCACCTGTGGAATAAAACTATGTGGAAAAACCAATGATGTGTAGCTATGGAAACTGTTCTGGGCCCTCCCCCTTCTCTCTGTCTCTGACTCTGTATCTCTCTCTCTCTCTCTCTCTCTCTCTCTCTCTGTCAAAAACAATAAATTTAAAAACAAAAACAAAAAAACAATAAATCTTTAAAAAAAGGTGTACTGTCTCAGAAATATATGTTAAAGAGAAGTAAATATGGTTGACTCCTGTCCCATTTCAGTTATCTGAACTTTTAAATTGTCACACTTCTGAGTCCCAATTCACTCCACTGTAAAATTGGATAAGAATATTTATTTGTAGTATTGTGAGGAACAAATGAGATAACATTTACAAAGAAAATTACACAGTTCTTGAATCTTGGAAGTTACCCATTAAGTGCAAATTCTTTCCCATAAATTAGCCATGGTTTTGTTGCTTTTTTTAAATCTGCATTTGAAATTCACAAACTGTGGTGTGGTGAGGTTCTTCACTAGCATTAATAGTAGGGTATGAATTCTTTCCAAATTTCTGAATAAGCAATGCTAAGTAAGCCCTGGTAAAACTATGCTTTTGTCCTTCCCCAGGCAGGGTTATAGAAAAACATTCTAATGCAAAGAATATGGGTGGTGAATTAAAATGGTTTCTTCTTTCTCAGCTTTACTTCATTTTCAATTTAAACAGGAACTGCTGCCTTCAAACATAACTTACAAAAACGAGCTCATAGATGCAGAAAACAAACTGATGATTGCAGAGGTGGGCTGTGGGGTGTGGGCAAAATGGGTGAAGGGAATCAAAAGGTACAAACTTGCAGTTATAAAATAAGTAAGCCATGGGGATGTAAGCTACAGCATGGTGATAACAGTTAATAATACTGTATTGCATATTTAAAAATTGTTAGGAGAATTCTTATCATAAGAAAAAAAAATTTTGCAACTAGATATGATGATGGATGTCCACCAGACTTACTGTGGTGGTGATTTTGCAATATATATAACCACTGAATCATTATGTTATACACCTGAAACTAATATAATATTATATGTCAATTGTACCTTAAATAAAAAAAGAGATAATATATATAATAGTTTACAATAAAATCATTACCATGACTCTCACACTATGAATTTACAGGGACAATTAATGGTTCACCATGAAATACTTATATTAGATAATAACAGAGTTGGAAAATGTATATTTATTATATAAATTAAAACAAAATAGGTAAAAATTATTTCATCCAAATAACTGCATATTAAACTAGACAAAACTATTTCAGAATTTATATTGCTTTATTAAGATACTGTTACTTAGATATGCACCATTTTTTGTCATCTAATAGGATTCTTTTATAAAAACATGGTAACATTGTGAAGAAAAGGTTTTAGGAAGAAAAATGAACTTGGAAAAGTATATGAATTTACTTTGCAGCAAATTTTAAAAGGGTCAGGTGCGGATCATTTTCCTGCCATTGCTTCAGCTCTAAGCATGCCTTTCTCTGTTCTGTGAATCTAAGGCTGGGACTCTGACAAAGACTTTTCCCAGTTGGCTTCCAGTTTGTTTGCCAAAGAAGGCACTATAGGGATATTGGAAGGCAGAAAGGGAGAAGAAACTCACTTCTATTTTCCAGTTTTTCAATATCTCTCTAGCAACAGAGGAGGGCTGTAGCTTATCTGTAGATTCTGTTTTCCCAGTGCTAAACTATCAAACCCAGTTAACAGCCAGCCTGAGATCCCTTTATGGAGATCTTAGGTTCTGGTAAATCCACCTCTTTCCCTTTGCTCTCCAAGATCTATGGCATTAACTGCTTCTGGAAGTTACAATTTCATCCCCCTTTTTTCTCTTTCAGTCCTTCAACATTGTGTAATCAACTTCCTGTAATTAATCTCCTATAAGAAATTCCCACTGTAGTTCTACTTTCTTGACTCTGATGGACAGTCCTACCACAGTGTTTTTAGCAGTGTAACCACTTACTTGGCATACTTCGAGGACCACTGGCCTACATAATCTACTGGAGATGATGGAGTCAAATCAGTGTGGGACTTGGAGGTTTGAGACAAGAAAAATAAAGGACAAAAAATATTCCCATGATCTATTACTGACATGAAGATATAGTTGTATACATTCAAAGTTTCTCTGAAGGTGTACTTTGCAGTCAAAAACGGAGTATCTTAAATTTCTAGCACCTCAGTATTAAATGTCCAAGATGATCTCTAACCTGCAGTCAAGTCCAGGGAAGGGTTGTTCGATATATTTGTTAGTACCAAACCACAATTATGATCCAAAGAACACTTAACTAGTAAATTTCCCCATTAAGGCAACCTAATTATTAAATGTTTGTACAGCCTTAAAAAAATTGCTTGCTTTCTTCTGAAAGTAACAATGCCCAAATTTCACAGAGTAAACAGCAAGTCATTTTAGTCCTAGAAGCCAGACTACCTTTCCATGACTTTCTAGCCTTAGCCAGAGGACTTTTTGTGGAGAAGGTATTTAAAGGATAATTCTCCAAGGATGGGTTCTCATTTCAAGAACTTCTTCTTGCTTCCATATCCCTACTTACCAAGATTTTGACTGGGATGCACTTTCTAGATCATCCAGGGTCTAGGGATGGGGAAGAATGCTGCTTTCTTTCAGTGACATAGACTTTCTCCCTGATCGAACTTTAGTCAGGCTTCCTCTGAACAACTCTTCTCAATCTGACTTCAACCTTTTGGCTTCAATGTTTGCCTTTGCATCACCTACTTTTAGCAAGAATCCTGTCAAGTAAGTTTAGCCTGAGTTTTTAGCTTTTTCTTTAAAAAATTTTTTTAAGATTTATTTTATTGTTTTTGACAGAGAGAGATAAGAGACAGAGAGAGACAGAGAAAAAGGGGAGTGCCCAGAGCAATCTCCATAGTTGTACGTCATCAGTTTTCGACATGGTTTCGTTCCACACAGGTGGGCAGGGGACACGCAGGGCAGGAACTGAATTGGGGCCTCCTGCATGGGAAGCACACCCCAGTTCATCAAATGGGTCCACAGGGATTGGGGCCCAGATTCAATCCTTGGTCCCAGGGGCTGCAAAAGCAAGCGCTCAACCTGCTGAGCGATCCTGGTTTCCCCTGAGTACTTGATATGTGTTCACAGTATCTAATTAAATTTCTTATTCACTCAGGTGATATTTAATCACCCTGGCCTCCCCTCAGCAAGAATCTTGTTGATCATTCTAGTAAGAACTCCTGCCCTTGATGCTGTTTCTTACTAATTTTCCATCCACTAACACACACACTCTCTCTCCTTGTTCCTTGCCTATAAATCCCGACTTTTTCTTGGTGTATTTGGAATTGAGCCCAGTTCTACATGAAGTCACTTTTACACTATTGAAATAATTCCTGAATAAAATCTACTTGTTTGTTGGATTTTTGTTGTTGTTGTTGTTTAACCACTTCAACTACTGTTCAGATCTGGTTTTCTTTAACATTACTCAGGGGCTTACATGTGTCCTAACTATGAGCAGTTTTCTTACAACTAGGCCCTATTTAACGCTGCAAAGTGAAAAGGTGGAAACAGCAACAAGAAGAACTCCTGAGTTACTAGCTACAACATTATAAATGGCTTTGGTGCAAATAAACATCTTATTATACATGGACTCTTATTATCCTTCTGTGCTTACATCACATCAAGTGCAAGTAGGGAAGGGGTATAAAAATGAAGGTAACAGTGACCCCACCCACGGCTGGGGGTAAGGGACAGGGTAGGTGATGGAGAACAGTTAGATCTGGAGATAGTCACACACAAAGACTTCTCCCACAGACTCAAACCTAAAAGTAAAACTAGAAGCAGGGTCCTACCGCACGTCACAGGTAAACTCCTGCGACCTCTGGGATAACAATACACTACCTATAGAAACGGTCATACCTAAAGTCAGCCACAATCCCTCTCACACACCCACAATTACTCTCACATTCTCTTCGTGACAAACCCACAATCTTTCACACAACGACCACAAACACAGGATGTGATTTAAAGCACACAAACTCACTGCACTGGCAGTATCCGTCGCCCCCTGGTGCCCAAACACAAAAGTGAGCAGAGACAGTCACACCTAATATAGTCTCGGAAGAGCGCTTCTTCACCGTTTCCTCACGCACAGTGGCGCAAGGTCACTTGAGTGCCCAGGATAGGTGAGAGTCGCACACAACTCTCCAGGTACCCGCACCCAAGGACGCGGCCTCCTGTGGCGCACGCGCGAAGTAGAGGCGGGACTTGGGGCCCTCTGGGAAATGTAGTTCAGCAACCAAGGCCGCGGCGCAAGGCCTTCTGGGGCTGGTGGTTCGCTGAGTCGGAAGGGAAAACTGTAACTCGTGCTGGTCCCTGCAGCCAAATGTTCCTTCAATGGTGCTCGGGGGTCCCGCGCGCCCACTCCCCGCTCCTCTTCGCCCTGCTGGGGATCTTGGGAGGCTACGTTGCGGGTCTCCGTTAGCTGGACAGATTTCCAGAGCCCGCGGCGCGGAGAGGTGAGTTGGGCCTGACTGCGCGCGAGAACCAGCGGTCAGGGACGGGCTTGAGGTGAACCGGATGGACCGTCGTCGTTGGGGAGACTGTTACCTTTTATAACAGAGGCTGCGGTTGTGACAGTGATTTTTGTGTGTCACCGTGTGATTGTGCGCGACTGTGACTGTTATAAAACTGTGTGTGTCACTATCTCTGCAGTTATAACTTATGGGTTTGTGAGAGACTGCAGGTGTGACATTGTGTGTGTGTGTGTGTGTTTGCCCACTTGTGTATATAACTGTTTGAATGTGTGTGACAGTAGGTGTGATTGTGTGCCCATGACCACCTATCTCTACAGGTATAATTTTGTATGAGTAATTATGACAGGATGTAACTGTGTGAGATGATGTGCAAGTAATTGTGCATCATCATCTCTATCCTTGTGTTAATGCACCTGAGCATGTGTGTGGCATTACATGTGTGATTGGGTGAGAATTTTTGTATGTGTGACCTAATGTGTGGCTGTGAGGCACCGGAAGATTAAAATTACTTGCCCAAGTTTACACAGTTAATGACAAGAGTTGGGATTCAAACCCAAGCAGTTTGGCTAAAGAGTCTTTGCTTTTAATTACTAAAGTGAAAAATGGGGCCCTGGATTCTGAGGGTCTTGGACTTGAAACCTTTGGGGACGGGAAGTTAATCTGGGTCTCCTTCAGTCCCCTAGTAACCCAAAGGACCCAGTCTGAAGACTGTAGTGAGACCATCCTCATACTGGCTGACTCTGAAAGAGGCAAGCCCAACCTGAAAGCCCAGCATTTTCTTTGGCCAACTCTTCCACATTTGGTGCTGAGAAAGGCTGATCCATGGGTCTTTTTCTGATGTACCAAGTGAGCTAAATTTTTGGTTCTGACTTTCTCATTTAATAAAGAAAAATGTTCTCCTTTCCTTTCCAAATGTGTATAGAATCTAAGTGGGAGCAAAGGTGGCACTTCTCTATGCCAGGAGTTGGCTCATGCAATCATGACAGTGGGGAAAGAGACCTGAGAGATTGATTAACTTACCCATGTAGACAGTGGATGAAGGAGTAGAGGGAGAGAGAGTCAACCTTCCTCTGGGGGCTATATAAAGCCCAAGTCTTTAACACCACCTTCTTTCAGAGACTGATAGCTCACTTCAAACTTGGAAAATATTATCTAGGAGCTACACAGCTATTTGCAAACAGAAATTTAAAAGATATTTCTTTTATGCAGATGTTACTTAGGGTCCCAGATGCTGAGAAGACTTTGGTTCTTCTCTCAGGTTGCACAAGCTTTTATGGTCAATTTCAAGCTGTACCGTACTAAGGAAATAACTTTGGCTAACTGAATAGGCAAGTGCAGAGTAGCCCAAAATTAGGGGTTTATGTATCCTAAATCCTAGGTCAAACATATCCTCCTTTTCAAAATGAAGAAATCTTGGCTCTGAGAGTAAAGGGAACATATTTGAGGCTGTGAAGTTTATTGGTTTGGTGTTAAAATTTGGAAGTTTGCCTCAGTCTGCATTTCTGTGTAGGAATAATGGTAGGTTACATTTGCCTCTAAAGATGCTTCTCTAAGAAATATATAGCATTCATTGACTCCTCAGGTTATGTTGAATATTTCACATTCAGACATCATCTTTTGAAAGAGGATCAGCTTTTGAGTCACATTGCAGTTTGAGTCTCACGACATTGAGTTGGTTATTTAAGCTTTTTGAACTTCAATTTCACTTGTTGGTAAAATGGGGATAATAACACCTATCTGCAGTTTTGTGATGATTAAATAAAATAATGATATGTACAACATGTGTAGCGTCACTATAAATATATTAAGAGGCATATTTACTTATTCATTTATCAAATATATTTTGAGCGCCGGCAGTGGTTCTGGTATTATTCTAGCACCAAGAACACAACAAATCCTAGCTCTCTCAGATTTTATTTACACTATTGATTGGTAAGACTACAGTAAAAGTAAGTAGTGTGTTTGATGGTGTTAAGTGCTAAGAAAAAAATAAATCAGGATAAAAGAGACTAGAAGAGAGGTTCTCTTTAGATAAAAATTTTTGACAAGTCCCTCTGATGTAGTGACAACTAAGTACAGGTAGGAATGAAGAGAGTACGTAGATGATCCATGTCTAGGCAGAAGAAAAAGCAAATTCAACAGCCTTGAAGAAGTAGTGTGCAGTGTTTGAGTAACTATAAGGAAACCTGTGTGCCTGGAGTGGGGTGAGCAAGGGTGAGAAGGGTAGGAAATGAAGTTTAAATGGCAGCCAGGGCTATATCATAAAAATTCTTGTTGGCCATAGGATGGACTTTGAATTCAGGCTGTGTATCCTTAATATCAGTCAGTATTTAAGGAGTTACAATCCATTTTGTAATTTTTTCTCAAATCTTGGAAGTGGGGTAGGTACTGAGACTATGGGGACCATAAAGGGGCAATGGTTCTGTCTTTTTAAGTCTCAGATCAGCAACATAGGACTGATCTGCTGTTTTTTCTTTCATAATTCTCCCTTTTCAGGACTTGGTTCTCCAAGAGAGAAAATTGAAGAAGGGAATAAGAATGGCTGTTGGACTTTGTAAATTCATGTCCCAGGTAAGTTGATGTTTTCACTTTGCTTCTAAAAATTCCATCTCAGTTTTTAAGACTTTGAGTTACAGAGATAGTCATACATAGTCCAGTGAGCATTCTCTACTTCTCTCTATCCAGCATTTGTTCATATAATCTTTCTAAAAAAAACCCAAAACATTCAGTATCTTTTACTCAGTATTAATGCCCAAATGTATGATTAAACAAAACTCTCCTCTTTAGACAGATCATGCATGATTTGTTGTGTTAGAGATGATGCAAGTAAAACAAAGGATAGGGTGTGATTAGTGAGTGCCTTATTAAATAGGCATCTCTGATTAAGTGACATGTAAGCAAAGGAATACCTCAGTGTAAGTAGTAAGTAAGTTTTGTGAAGATCTGGGGAAGAGCTTTAAAATTAGTAGCAGTAGCAAATATGAAGTTGCTATAGTGAAAGCACGTTTGATGTAGTTCAGGAATGGCATCGAGCCAGTATCCTTGGAGGCAAATGAGCACTGTGAGCTCAGAGGAGTAGCTGGGGAACAAATTATGTAGGCCCTTGAAAATCATGATGAGAACTTTGAGTTTTATTCTAAGGGAGGAGAGCCATTGGCGTGTTGGTGATATGTTTATGTTTTAAAAGAAAAAGAGAAGAGGAGTAAGGGTAGAAGCATGGAGGCCATTCAGGAGACTACTGCAGTAATCCAGGTGTGGGAGATGATAGCTGCCTGGACCATGGTGGTGGATGTTGGTGCTGGTGAGGTTATGGATATATATTAGAGATAGAAAATGGGGGATTTGATCAGGGATTGGTTGTGAAATGTGAGAGGAAGGAAGAATTGGATGACTACAAAGATTTTTGATCGAGGCAACTGTGTAAATGGCTATTCCCTTCACTGAGATGGAAAGACTAAGTGGGGTGAGATTGGAATCAAGAATTGACTTCTAGATATATTAAGTTTGAAAGACCTGGTGCAGATCCAAGTGGAATATTGATTATATATCTGGAGTTCAAGACTAAAGATGTGAATTTGAGAGTTATTAGTGTACTTACAACCTAAGGACAAGGTGAGATTATCTTGAGGGTAGAGTTTGATGAATGTGGATAGTAAAGAAGTCCAAGAACTGAGTGTAGGGCATTCATCAGTTAGAGGCTGACTGACAAGAAGAGGAAGAACCAGCAAATGAGACTGAGAAGGATTTATGTGGGAGGAAAATCAGAAGAGTATGGTTCCTGGAAGTTAAGAGTAGAAAATCTTTCAAGAAGGTGATGATAATCAACTGAGTTAAATCCTTCTGTGAGAGACTGAGGAAAATGAAGACTGAAAACTGAACTGGCCACTGGATTTGGTAACATGGAAGCTACTGATACCCTTAAAATGAGCCACTTCATAAGTGGTTGGGATGAAAGCATCATTGCAGTAGATTCAAGAGACAATAGAAGGCAAAAAACTGAGAATAGAGATAAGTCTAGACCTGTGCTGTCTAATAATATACCCAGTAGCCACATATGACTATTCTTGAATTGAGATGTGCTGTGAGTATAAAATACGTACCAGATTTTGAAGATTCTGTACAAAAAAATGTAAAGAATTAATAATTTTATATTGATTACAGGTTGAAATAACATTTTAGATATATTGAGTTAAAAATATTAAATTTACTTATCTTTACATTTTTAATGTAGACACTGAAAAAGTTTAAATTATTAATACATATGTGGCTCACATTGTATTTTTATTGGACATTAGTGATCTAAACAACCCTTTGGAAGAGTTTTCTTATTCAGAGAAGTAGAGAAATGGGACAATAGCTAGAGTGAGATCATGGGAGGGAATTTATCTGTTTATATAATGAAAGATGTTGCATTAATTTATATATTGATAGCAATAATCCAGTAAAATGAGAAAATACTGGTATACTAGTAATGCAAGGGAGGTACCAAGGGAAATAATCTGATTATCTCCCTGATGTTTGCAAGGGAGATGACGGTGTTCTTGTATGGACAAGTGGAGGGAATGGTCTTAGATAGGAAGCCTGGAGTTGTATCTGTAGTAACAGAGGAAAGGCAGACAAATGAGTACAGATACAGGTCAGTGAATACACATGGTGGGCTAGAGGATGAGGAACTTCAAAGTGAGAACAGGAGAGGAGTTGGTAATAATGTGAGAGAGACAGAAGGTATAAAATAGTCGTGGGGGAGTGGGAGAGTGAATTTATTAAGGGACGTAGTAGAGTTGCACAGCAGTGCTTTTGGTGGGAATCTCTGGTCATATCCTAGAAGTACATTGGATCAACATGTGTGTCAGTCAGTGTTCTGGCAAGAAACTCAAAAGGGGACTATTTACAAGTATATAGAGAAATTACAAAGGACATTGCTATACCCTGGGGCTCATAACAGCAGAGCTCCATTACTAAGTTTAGACCTGAATCCAGGGACAGACATCTGAGTGGAGAGGGCCCCTGACAGCCACTGTGACCTTTGATTGAAACACAGAGAACACACAGGGTAGTGCTACAAGGAGGGATCCAGGGGAATAAATGTTGTACCTCACTTCCCTCCCTCCCATATCTTGCATGTGGCTTAACCCAACTAAAAATGGAGTGGAAAAAGGGAGTCTCTTGATACAGTCAATACAGGTTAGCATCCCATGATACAGAAGTGTATAGAGGCACAAGGGACTTATAAAACACTATGTAGTTGTGTGTTTTCTCTAGCCACATTCATCCATATTTTTACTATAGAAAAACCATATTTGATATTTTACTGTTTTTAATAAAAAATGAGATCATTCTCTGCAACATGGAACTGTCATTGTTAAGCACTGAGTACTTTTCATGTGGATGTATTACAGGAAAACTCAGAATTTATTCACTGAGTGGCAAATATTTCCTTAGTGTTTACAGTGGGACAGTTTTTATAGTAGACACTGGATATACATGAGCTTATAAAATATTATCCTTTCCCTCATATAGCTTGTAGTTCATTTGTATAGCTTAACCTCTTATTGAACATGTAAGGTTTTTCCAGATTTTTTATATAGCCTTCGAATGAAAATTCTGTCTAAATCTCTTCACATAAACTTTATTATTTCTTCAAGATACACTGATGGAGGTTTTCAGACCATACCATTTCGTTAAAGCCCAAATCAAGGCCTTCCTTCACTACTCAGAGCCATCTAATACCATTTGGGGAATATAAAGGAATTATCCCTATAAGAATGTATTGATATTTAAAATATATGTGTAACATAAAAGTTATCCTTTGCTCATATACTTTCATGTTATAAATCTCATGTTTCATGCCACTAATTTTTTTCTGTGTATATGTCCTTTCTCTTTCATTTCAAAAAAAAAATAATTTTCAAGGGGTGGGTCTGTTTCTGATATTTCTCTTTTTCTCTCAAAATATTTGACAAATCTGGGCATGTACTTATTCCCCAATAATTATTTTCTTTGTACCACTGAGAGCTTTGAACTCTGGCACAGAATTGTTATTATTCTTTTTAGGACCATATGAGAGCATTTGACAAACTTTTTTTTTTTTTTTTTAATTTCAGGGGTTGGTGTCCTTTAAGGATGTGGCTCTAGATTTTTCCCAAGAAGAGTGGGAATGGCTGGACCCATCTCAGAAGGATTTATACAGAGAGGTCATGTTGGAGAACTACAGGAACTTGGTATGGCTTGGTAAGGATGTCTCACCCCCATAATTCAAAATCTTCCCTCTGGGGTGTTTTTACTTCCTCCTTTGGTTATACTTAAGGCATCTTAAGTACTTAGCTGAATTTCTACTTCCTGTTCCAGGAAATGATGTGAAGTAATTTTATAGTTAGAAATCAGTAGTTTCCTTTGCTGTAGAATGGTTTGGAATAGCAGCCTCAGTGTGGCATAGGAATTTGTTAAATTGCAAATTATGGGGTCCCGCTCTAGTTCATTCAGAATCAGAAACTATAGGAATAGGCCTAGTAGTCCCAAACGATTCCAATGCCTGTGAAAGTTTGAGAAGCACTATGGTTT
>PVKE010044750.1:0-12882 GCA_004027555.1 Craseonycteris thonglongyai | reverse complement strand
CATGGGAGAGATGAAAAAAGAACTGACCAGCCTGGGAAACAGGGCTGACCAGCTAGAGGAAAGAATGAGTGAAATCGAAGATAGAAACATGGATATGTCACAGAGGGAAGAAGAAAGGGAAATGAGAATCAAGAGAAATGAAAGAGCCCTACAAGAACTCTCTGACTCCGTCAGAAAGAACAATATTAGAATAATAGGGATACCAGAAGGAAGCAAGATGAAATCTTCTCAGAGTCTACTAAAACAAATAGTGGATGAAAATTTTCCTAGCCTATGGAAAGAATTATTGCCTCAAATCCAAGAGAAAAGCAGGAGCCCCAACTTCCTAGACCCTAGCAGATCTTCTCCAAGGCACATTGTTCTGAAGATGACAAAAAAAACAAAGACAAGGAAAGAATTCTCAAGGCTGCCAGGGAAAAACAAAATATAACTTTCAAAGGGAAACCTATCAGGCTGTCACCAGACTTCTCAGCAGAAACTCTGCAAGCCAGGAGGGAGTAGAACCCAATCTTCAAAATATTAAAAGAGAGAAATTTCCAGCCAAAAATCAACTATCCAGCAAAATTAGCCTTTAGATATGAAGGAGGAATTAAGGCCTTCTCAGATATACAGAAGCTGAGAGAATTCTCCAGCTCAAAACCGGCACTCCAAGAAATACTGAAGGAGGCTATCCAACCTGAATCAAGAAATCAAAATAAACGGAAAAAAGTTGGGACAACAAAAAAATAAAAAGGTAAAAAGAAATGGATACAGGATATCCTCATATATCAATCATCACCCTGAATGTAAATGGACTGAATTCACCAATAAAGAGGCACAGGGTAGCAGTCTGGATTAAAAAACAAAATCCATCCATATGCTACCTACAAGAGACACACCTCAGCCACAGGCACAGACATAGACTCAGGGTAAAAGGATGGAAAACAATACTCCAGGCAAATGGCAGTCAGAGAAAAGCTGGAGTGGCCATACTGATTTCTGATGAAAAAGACATCAGGATAAAAAAAATAATAAGACATAAAGATGGACATTACATCTTGATAAAAGGGACAATACATCAAGAAAACATGACATTCATCAATATACATGCCCCCAATCAAGAAGCACCAAAATTTATAAAGCATCTCCTAGCAGATCTAAAGGGAGAATTTGATGAAAATACAATTATAGTAGGGGATCTAAACATCCCCCTGACAACATTGGACAGATCATCCAAGCAGAAAATAAATAAGGAAATCGCAGCTTTAAATGATACATTGCAGGAAATGGACATAATTGACATCTACAGGTCATTCCATCCTACAACAAAGGGCTATACATTTTAATCTAGTGCACATGGAACATTTTGAAGGATAGACCATATCCTGGGACTTAAATCCAACCTCACCAAATTTAAGGGCATCCAAATCATACCAAGCATATTCTCAGACCAAAAAGCGTCGAAACTGGAGATCAATTGCAAAAGATCAACTGCAAAGAGAACCATATATACGTGGAGATTGAGCAACATGCTATTAAAAAGTGGCTGGATCAAAGAGAAATTTAAACAAGAGATTAAAAAATGAGTAGAAACGAATGACAATGAAAACACGACTTACCAAAATTTTTGGGACACAGCGAAAGCAGTAATAAGAGGGAATTTATATCATTACAGGCCTACCTCAAGAAACAAGAAAAAATACAAATAAACACCCTCACATCTCATCTCATAGAGCTAGAAAAAGAGAAACAGAGGTCCCCCAAAGCCAGCAGAAGAAAAGAAATAATAAAAATTAAAGCAGAACTTAATGAAATACAGAATAGAAAAACAATACATACAATTAATGCCACAAAGACCTGGTTCTTTGAAAACATCAATAAAATTGACAAACCACTGGCTAGATTCACCAAAGGGCAAAAAGAAAAATCTAAAATTTCCAGAATACCGGATGATAGAGGAGAGATTACGATTGATGCTGCACAAATACAAACAATCATAAAAGATTATTATGAAAGACTCTAAGCCAACACATTTTACAATCTAGAGGAAATGGACAAATTTCTAGAAACATATAGTCTACCTAAACTGAACCAAGAAGATTTGAATAACCTAAACAGTTGTGGGGGGAGGGGGGAGTGGGCACTAGATATAAGGTGATGGAAGGGGAACTGATAGTGAGTGATGGGCACATAATACGATGCATGAATGATGTGCTGTGGACTTGTACATCTGTAAACTATCTCATTGTTACCAACCAATGTAACCTCATTAAATTTAACAAGTCAAAGCTCTTTCTCACTCATTTTGGGTCCTCAGTGCTCACTCTGCACTCTCTTTGTCACTCATTCTCTCTCTCTCTCTCTCTCTCTCTCTCTCTCTCTCTCTCTCTCTCTCTCTCTCTCTCTCTCCTCTATTCTCCTGCTTTTGTAAGTGGCATGAGCTCACCCTCAGCACTGGCCCAACCCTCTACCCTATACACACACCACATGACAGCAGCAAACACTGCCCTAAGGAATCCCACAGGCAGCTACTGGGGCACGTATGACCAGGGTGTGGCACTTAATGGCTTGGCCTCCCCCTTACCCCAACAGGCAAGGGTGGTGGGGGTGGTAATATAACCCTTTGGGCCACATATGGTGCCAGGGAGCTCCCAAGGCATTGTGGTGGATCTCCAGTGTCCTCTCTCTTTCCCTCTCACACTCTTATGACCTCATGCTCCCTCTCTCTTGTGCTCAGTGCTTCTCTCTCTCCTTCTCTCTCTCTCCCCTTTATGACCCTGATAATTTTGAGGTGGCCAAAATGAATGATAAGGGTGGTTTTGAGGACCTCTGTGCTCATTTATCTTTCCTTGAGCTTGTTCCCAGCCCAGGACAAATCTAACTTTTTTTTTTTTTTCCAATCAGCATTCTCTATTTTTGTGAACTCTTCCAGCATCTCCTGAGGCTGAGGTGTTTAAGCCTATACCTCTAACAGGCCCACTCTTTCTGCTCCACCAGGCACTCTTCTTGCTGGGCCTGTGCATCCCCCACTGCTGGGAATTCACCTCTTTCTGACTGGCACTGGCAGAAACACATCTGCTGAGGGTCCAGCCCACTCAGTCTTCATTTCTGCTTCCTCTGCCACTGCCTATCTTTTCCTTATTCCTGGACTCAGTATGACTCCTTAAAAGCCTGGCTGATAAGGTCTTGGAACTGGACTAAGACTTCTATTGATGGTAAGAAGAGATCTATTTATTTTTTCCTAGAAGATAAAACTGACCAATTTGAACAGTCCCTCCAAGGATAAACACTTAGAACCATTATAGATAAAATACTCTTTAAAATATGGACAAATAAAAAAAGGTGGGTGGCCTACAGATTAGCAAGAAAATTCAAGGTCTGTTCAAGAGTTCAGAGTAACAGCCTCTTTAAAGGCTGACTATTTCAGGTGGCCAGCAGGAGACACTTACTGGAAAAGGGACAAAGATGGAATCCAAGTTCTCACCTCTCCAGACAACAAAGGGGAGGGGGAAGGACAGAGTGTTCATCCTTGGCAAGCTCCCATTAAGGTGTGCATAATCCCATAGCTTGGGAGTACAAGAATGAAAGCATATGGTAGATTCACATAATTTTGTAACTTCAGAAGGTCTGAGGTGGGGTCACTCTGCCTCAGAAGGTATATCTCAGAGATAGGGGATAGAAAGAGGATGTATTTCTCTCCCACCCTCACTCTGCCTTTTTTTTTATAGACGTGTAAACAACTTTGTCTCTAGGGAATCCCCACTCAGCTGTATTCTACTAAATTGGAACAAGTTTAAACCTCAGACATTAAAGAAGAAAAGACTCAGCTTCCTCTGCAATAGAGCCTGCCTCAATATAAATTGAGGGCTGGGGAAAGCTGGCCTAAGAATGGCAGTCTATTAGGGTGACCCAACGTCCTGCTTTTGGCGGGACAGTCCCAATTTTTAACAATTTGTTCCACGTTCCGCGGCATTTTAAAAAAGTCTCGATTTTTGAAAAGAATGCACGACAAGCTAGGGAACAGTGGAAGATAGACCAAATTTTTAATCAAGAACCCCCTCCCCCCACCCCCGGTCAATGGTGTCCTGCTTTACCAATGTTAAAATCTGGTCACCTTTAAACTATATTACCATCCTACTATCAGAACTCTTCTAGAAAAATGGACAGAAGTGCCATAGGTCCAGGCCTTTATAGCCCTCAAAGATAACTCAGACGTTTATCACTCCTATGAAATAGAACCCTTTGTTCTAGCCTCATTAACCTGCTCACCCAGATGTCCTAATTTCGAGGACATCCCAGCAGATGTCTGCTGACACCCTTCCTCCTAAGGGACCAGAGGAAATAGCCCCTCTTAGCAGTGTCTAGTCAAACTAAAAAGGGCCTTTGCCTTTGTACCCAAGGCTTCTTTCTGCACCAAAAATGTGCCCCCTCCAGGCAGTGAGTGGAGGCCTGATGGGTTGCTCTAGAACAGGGGTGGCCAACAAGTCAATCGCGGTCGACCGATCGATCGGGAGGCCAATTTTGGTCGTTCGTCGATCGCTCACAATGTCTGGGGTGGAATTCCGTGTACCATGGACTTTGAAGGGATTGTAGAAGACAAAACTTTCTAGCAATACTTTAATTCATTCTGGGAATTTGCCAAGGTCATAAATTCCTAGAATTCTGACAGCCTGACACTGTGATCTCCGCCCACCCAGACAATACATTTTGACTTATGTGTTACACTTGTCACCGGACGCAATGCGTGAACGCAACAGTTACGACTCGACTCATCAAAGAACACAGTCAGTTAGCTTGAATATTTGGTAGTGTCATACGGTAGCTTCTTTTCTTTTGTATTAACAGTATTATTATCAATCAATATTATTTATCCTCAGTGACCACGTTGAGTTTCAATTCTTCTTCTGTTTAAAATGTAAGTACCTTTTCTTTGTTGTAAATTAAATTGCTTTTCTTACCTATCTATTTACTTGATAAGTGAGCATTCTCGGCAACAGATCTCTAAACTGCGGTCGTTACACTGAGAGAAAAATAAGGGACAGTATTACAAATATATTAGGAATAACAATAATTCTATTTAAATTAAGAAGTCAGTATTGTAAACCGTAATAAATACATTGTAACTTTAACATACTTCTTGTAAATTTGAATATATCTATATTAGATTTTAATATACTTGTATTGTTGTCCCCGATCGTAATATGCAGTATTGTTATTCTTTCTCTCAATGTAACAGGGATAATTGCCGCAGTTCATGTGTTTTTGAATTTTCTAGGAAAATATTTCATTCAATATTTATTCTTTAAATTGTCATATTTCTTTGCATTCTAGTATACCCATGAACATGAGTAGCAAACCGAAAAAATCGAAAACTTATCACTTCAATGAAGAATGGGAACTCGATTACTTTTTTACAATGGTGAATGATAAATGTTGTTGTTTAATATGCCTTACCTCGGTAGCCATTGCTAAAAAGGGTAATCTGGAGAGACATTTTTTAGCTTTACATGACAATTATCAAACAGATTATCCACCAAATTCTGAACTGAGAAAACATAAAGTTAGGGATCTTAAAACTCAATTAACAAATCAACAAAGCGTTTTTAAAAAGCCAAGGTTGAAGTCACAAGCAGTAACTACTGCATCATTCAAAGTAAGCTATCTCTTAGCAAAACAATGTAAGCCATTTTCTGATGGTGAATTTGTAAAGGAAATTTTTTTGGAAATGTCAGATTCACCTTTTAACAATTTTAAGAACAAGAGTGAAATTGTTGCTGCAATTCAAGATCTACAATTGTCTCGAAACACAGTGATGTGACGAATTGAAAGGATGAGTGGGAATGTAAAAGAGCAGTTATATAATGTATGACAACAAGTCGATAGCGACACACTTTTAAGATAAAAAGTAGATCTTATATACAGAAAAGTTGGCCACCCCTGCTCTAGAAGAATGCATGTCTTCTCCATGCAGAATCTCCTCCAGATAAAGGCAGACTTAGGGAAATACCTGGACGACCCTGAAAAATATACTCATGGGTTTTGGAGAATCAGTCTTACCTTTGACCTCACCTGGAAAAACGTTCATATTATCATAGGACAAACTCTTCCTAAAACAGAAAGGGAGATGATTTTAGAGGCTGCCACCCACCAGGCCAGGGGTGGTGAACCTTTTGGCTATTGAGTGCCAAAGTTTATGAAATAAGAGTATACTTGCTTGACTCGCGTGCCAACCCATCAAGTGAGATAGAGGTATCGATTATTTTTATGTCTATAAAAGGCATAGGATGTTTTTATAACAAAAAAACAATAATTTTTAAAATGGTATTCGCAATTATTTGTTTTGAAGTTAAATATTTTATTAGAGTGCATAACAAAGGTAATTATATAAATTAAATACCATAGAAAATCTCTATCAGTCATTTATTACATTTTTATTTGGTGTAGAATAACATGATATTATAGTAAAATTACAATTTATATGAAACAGGAAAAAAACATGTGACAGAATTAAATTATAATAAACATTAGTCGTCAAGTGCACGGAGTACCCATGAAAATTAAAGAATCCTCTATCATTGTTAGTGTGATTTCTTGTTGTGCAGAAGAAGACAGATGAATCACATCAGGTTTATATTTTGTTGTTTTTAACATTACACAAGCTGCACTTGAGGCATCAGTTAAATTACTCCTAAAATTGGACTTGACTAGGTTCATAATTGAAAATAAGATTCACATGAGTAAGTAGAGGAAAATATCGAGAGTATTGCCATTACTACATTTTTCAGACACTGAAAATTTTCAGGCAAGGAATTCCATGTTTTCGGAACTTAATTTTCTGCATTGTTCAGCATTGACCCAGCTAACCTATCTCTTTCAATACTTTCTAATTCATGTCTCAAATCGATAAATTTTTGCCTCCAAATATAGCTAGTCTGTAAGTCAGTCAACTGCATTTCAAAATCATACAAATTAATCCATTGGAACATACCCAACTTCAGTTCGTTTAGTTTTACCTTGTCTGCATATTTTATGCATTTTCCTGTTTCTTCGAATGACCTGAACCCGAACTTCAAAGAAAGAGAGCACTCCAGTGGTGGTATCGAAGCGATGAATATATTCTGACTGATGTGGACGATCTATTAGTCTTGCTCTGTCACATATGTGACATATGAGTACAATGTTGAGAGTGCTTTGATGCGAATGGAAACAAAGCATATGGTGCAGAAAATGTTTGGTGACTCCAAGTCAAAAGGATTGTTCTGATGGCAGAGGCCACTAAAGGTTTGGTTTCACTGGAGCGTCCAGCGGCCGTGTCTGGCAGCTGCGTCCAGCAGTCAGAAGTCACTGCCATGTACTCATTCAATGTATATCAAATGGTATTGGTTTCGCTGAGATGACTTGTCCATCGAGTTTAACTGTGGATGCCCGACATCTGCGTCTCAACTGCTGCATGAGCAGTCAAGACGCATACGTCTAGTTGGGCAGTCCAGTGATATTTCTGCTTCGCCATGGCACAGCGATTTTGTGGAGAGATGATGAGAAGTTATTCGAAAAAGTTAGAAACCATTCATGCATTTACAATCATCAACATAAAGATTTCAAAGATTTTCAGATTAAGGAGAACAATTGGGTTGTCATTTACTCAGAACTTGGAAAGAATGGTAAAGTGAAAATTTTAATGAATATTTATTTACTTACAAACATTACCAATTAAGTACACAAAACAGTCAAATGCCATCAATGGCTGCTGCTGAATCTAAATACATGTTCATCTTGCCAATGTAACGCTCCTTCTTTGTTTAAAATTTTCATGAATGTTTCTCTAACTTCAAAACCATCTGCTCTTGCATACCATACTTGCCAGTGGATCTGTACTTGAATTGTATTCATAATGTGGCTGCTGATGGTGCTCTAAATAGCCATTCCTCAGTATATTGTGCAAACAACATGCTGCAATTACAAGTTGTTCATATGTTTCAGGTGTGACAGCAATGGGAGAGTAGAATACTTGAAAAATTTGACCCAATAGTCCAAACGCATTTTCCGTTACTCTGTGAGCACGAGTTAACCTGTAGTTGAAGATGGCTTTAGATTTTTCTCCTCGAGCTGTTATTTTACAGTATGGTTTCATGCCATGTTTGTGGAATCTGAAAGCTTCATCTCCAACTATAACATAGGGCACTACTTTATTCAAACCAGGAAGTCTCTCATCTGGAGGAAATATATTACCCAAAATATATTACACGGCCGCTGGACACTCCAGTGAAACCAAACCTTTAGTGGCCTCTGCCATCGGAACAATCCTTTTGACTTGGAGTCACCAAACATTTTCTGCACCATATGCTTTGTTTCCATTCGCATCAAAGCACTCTCAACATTGTACTCATATGTCACATATGTGACAGAGCAAAAAAAAAAAAAGCATTTGTTTCCCAATGACAGACTTTGCAAAAATTCCACTGTCCCCCTCTTTTTCATATGACCCAACATCTATCTATTGCTATAAATTTACAGTTGGCATCAACCAAAGCAAGTAATACAACAGAAAAGTACTCCTTATAATTAAAAAATGTATACGGCGCTCTTCTTTGTCTTCCCATCTGCAACTTAGTCAGATCAATTTTAGTTGTTATTTGGACCCTGTAATCTAAACTTACCGTGAAATTGCCCTTAGCACCCTCCCAGCTCCGCGTGCCAAAATAATTGCTCCGCATGCCACTTTGGGCACACGTGCCATAGGTTTGCCACCCTCCGCACTAGGCAGACAGTCTCTATATGACTGACCCTAATAATCCAATAGGGGCCACAGCTGTACACAGCACTGATCCCAACTTGGACCATAATTTCACAGAGGGCACCTGGCAGTTAACTCATCTACTCCTTCATTTAACTGAGGGCATAACACAAAGTACCGGTAAAGTTAATCTAACTAATTACTACAAGCTGGCTCTGTAGTTCGGGGGCCATTTTGAAAACTCTGTGGTTTATCTTGAATGACTCAGGGAAACTCTTACTAAATATACAAATTAGATCATGATTCTCCTGAAGAGGAATTTATGGTCTATGACCAGTTCACTAGCCAGTCCACCCCAGACAGCAGAAGGAAATTACAGAAACTAGCACTAAGCCCCACACCCAGCTGTGGGAAATCCTTAAAATAGCCTCCTCAGTCTATTACAATAGAGACTAAGAGGAGGAAATAAAGGTGAAGAGAAAGAATGGCAGGTGGTGGGGGAGGGGGGTGCGGGGGGGGGATAATTGGGATACAGACTCAATGGTAGGCTGCTTTATAAGTCCAACAGTCAACCCCAAGTTGCCTAGGGCATGAAATCCCAGGAAGATGCCACTGTGTGGAGTCCAGACACTTGAAACATGAAAGCCTGGAGAAAAAGACACCATGGACACCATGGACACCATGCCCCAGAGGCAACGAGTTTGGCCACTGGGGAAAAGACTGCCTGGAGAGCCAAAAGGCCCCTCACTTGAACCCCCACACTCCCAGGACCTTGGCTTAATTAGCCAAACTAATTGTCCTAACTAGAACTTTATAGTTAGGAAGAGACAAAAATATTAATATCTACACAGATTTTAAACATGCTTTTTTCATACTTCATGCCCATGCTGCTTTCTGAAAAGAGAGTATTCCTCACTTCCAAAGACACTCCTACAAAGTACAAACCTCCAAGATTATCCCTCCTAAAGGCTATTTGTTTTCCCAAGGAAGTGGCAGTAATCCACTGCTGGGGACATCAAAAGGGGCAGGATGAAATAGCTCAGGAAAATCACTGGGCGGATATGGTAACCAAGGCCACTGCTCTCTCTGAAGAGATATTCATAGGGGCCCTTATCCTTTCTTTGTTGAGCCCTACAGTTCCCTCATCATATACCTTAGAGTGGGCTACCCAAAGTGGGTACACTCTTAATTCTCAGGAACAGTATAAGCTAGATCAAAGACTACACCTTCTCCAGTCCCTCCAATAAAAAAATTATTAAAAGACTTCACAATTCTTGCTATTTTGGGTGGGTTAATATGCACCAAATCTGAAGAAAACATTTTTTTACTGGAAAAGGTATGTATAAGACAATTAACTGGGTGTGACATGCCAGTCTTTGTGCTTACAACAACCTTCAGGCAAATAAGCCTCCCCAGCTTATCTAACTCATTCAGCATTGAAGAAGCTACCGTAGATAAGACTGGTAATGAGATTTTACCCAATTGGCCATGTGCAACCGATTTAAATAACTCTTGGTATTTGTTCATACCTTCACCAGGTGAATAAAGGTATTCTTCACCAAGACTGAGTGGGCCCAAGTGGTTTCCAAACAACTGTTGAAGAATCATTCCTAGTCTCAACCTACCCCAGTTTTTACAAAGTGACAATGGGCCTTCTTTTACTTAGCATATTACCCAACAGGTAACTAAGGCCCTAGAATAAGATATATTTTATATTCTTCATAGAGACATCACAGCTCCTGCAAGGTAGAAAGCACAAACCAAGGCTCTCTCAAAAAACCTCTTAACGGGGAAGCTGGGATGGCTCAGCAGGTTAAGCACTCGCTTTCCAGCCCCAGGAACTGAGGATCAAATCCTAGCCCTGGCCCTGGCCCATGCGGACCCATATGCTGAACTGAAGTGTGCTTTCCATGCAGGGGGCCCCCAGTTTGGTTCTTGCCCCCCTCCCCTCAGTTTGGTCTTTGGCCCAAGGGACCGTACCTCCCATGCTAGAGGCCTCCAGCCCAGTTCCCACCCTGCATGATACCCACCCACCTGTGTAGAATGAAAGCATATGGAAAACTGATCATATACAACTATGGAGGCTGCTCTGGGCCTCCCCTCTTCTCTTTGTCTCTCTCATTCTCTGTCAAAAAAAAAAAATCTTAAAAAGAAAACAAACAAAAAAAGCTAAAAAACCTCTTAACCATGGCTTGACCTCCTGTCAGCAGCTCTATTTCAGGTTTGAATATACTCTCAGTCTTTTCTACAAATTGGCTGGAGGCTTTATACAGAAGGGCCTTCCTATTATCCAACATATTCTTACATACAGAGGCTATAAACCTCCTTCAGTGTGACACCTCTCTAAGGCAGTTCCAGGAAGCCCTCAGGACCAGAAAGCTTGCCCTCACCTGCTGGACAAAGCATACCATCACCAACCCAGTACCCATTTGGAAGCAAGATACTCACCAGATCTTTGAAAGATGGCACCCCTGACATTCTAACTGAGCCTCACCTGGAAGGGCCATTTTCTGTATTACTTTCTACCCCTACAGCTGTCAAGGTGCCAGGAGTCCCTAGCTGGATACATTACACCCGGATAAAACCCCAAAAGAGTGATGAAGGTAAAAACTGGATCCCAGTAATCCTGTGAGATACTAGAAGAACTCAGGCTGCTGTTCAGGAAATTGCCAGGTAAGTTTCAATAACTAACTCTGACTATTAGACACATTAATTGTCTTTTACTGGGGAAGTCACAATGGCTCAAGGGGTTGAGGATTAATTTACAGCCCTGGGGGTTGAGAATCCAGTCTTAGCCCCAGCCCCCGCCCATGTGGACCTACAGGCTGAACTGGGGTGTGCTTCCCATGTGGGAGGTCCCCAGCCCAGTTTCCACGCTACAAAACCCCCCAACCATGTGTGTGGAAGGAATCCATGTCAAAAACTGATGACATACAGCTATGGAGACTGCTTTGGGCCCTCCCTCTTCTTTCTGTCTCTCTCTGTCTCTGTCTGTCAAAAACAATAAAATAAACCTTTACAAATAATTGTCTTTTACTGTTTAATTTTTCTCTTAGCTCTTATTCTTCTTTTCACCAGGACTCCTCCTAGTACCCTGCTAAGTAATGTTTTTTTTTATATAATCATACTGAAATAATCAACAAGGAGTTGGTTCTCTTCTATAATATTATAATTTCTAGCCCCTTTTGGGGATAATGGGAGAATAACATCCTTGTAAACTTTTCCAACATAATAGCTAAGAGCAATGGCCTCTCTTGACTGTTAAAAATGCCACAGGCAGCCTGGAAAGACTTCTTCTCTTCCCCAGTTCTAGCCTGACCATTTTAACCTCAGTACTGCTTTAGTTGTCAGGTTAGACCCCTTCGCTAAAAACCTCACCCCGCTATCTAACCAGTCTAACACAACTGGGGTCAGAATCCTCAACCTGCATCTACATCTAGGCCTTGTCATATCTGTACATATCGAGACAGAAGCTACATCTCACTTATTCAGTACCCCTATTATCTCATAGCATTTGACATTCCTAAAAGGTGCACATCAAATACTACTTCTTGGTGTCCAGCCAGCCACAAAGCTTAAAACAATAACCAAAAACTAAACCCCCAAGCATAGGTGCACATATTAAAGGAAACACAAAACAACATCTTGGAACTTTACTATCTTGCAAAGTGGAATGGGTACTGGCAGAGCTCAGGGATGCTAGGTTGAGGGATGACTTCTTATCTCCTCAATGCAATGTTAGTCCTTCTTTGGGTTTAGGACTTATCACATGGTTTAACAACCTCCTCCTCTTAATGTTCCCTCTGGATATTTGTTGCTCCATGGTCCTCAAAATGAACTACCCAGCATGACCTAATGGGTCTACCACCAACCATCTATAGCCATAGGCTATTCTTATAATTAAAATTCTTGGTTTCAAGAATATACCTTAGAGGTTTGAGGTCCTCAGAGTATATCATTCACCATTTATATTACTTATTCCTGATCCAAGCAAGCTGTAGGGCTTATTCTAGCTGGTATTAGATTTGCCATTGGTCAGGAAGCCCCTTGGGGGAGGATTTACCTATATATAATAAGACTACTTCAACCAACCTAATAAGATCTATAACCACCCTAGCTCAAAGAACCAAAGATGCCCTCCAGAATCATCAGTGATCCCTTGATTTACT
>PVKE010044749.1:0-12884 GCA_004027555.1 Craseonycteris thonglongyai | reverse complement strand
AGTTCTCTGTGCCTCTTGTTTCATCCGTCTCATACACTCGCCTCGGCTAGACCTCACCTAAGCCATGAGGGCCTTGGTTCCCCCTCCCCCTCCCCCTCCTCCTCCTTGTGGATTTGAGTTTCCAACCTGTATTATTTTTCTTCTTTCCAAGAACATCCTTACCATTTCTTGTAAGGCAAGTACTAAAAATAAATTCTTTCAATATTTTTGCTGAGAAAGTCTATTTCTTATTTAATTTTGAAGGATCATTTTACAAGGCTACAGAATTCTAAGTTGTTGTTGTTTTTAATCTCTCAATGTTTTAATTATTTCACACTACTCCTTTGTTGCTTGCGTGATTTCTGAGAATTGGATTAATTGCTCTCTTTGTTCCATAGTAGGTAAGGTTTTATTCCTCCTTCTGCCTCTTTCAGCTTTTTTTCTTTGTTTTTGATATTTTTATAATTTGAAAATGATATGCCCATGTGTAGTTTTTTATTTTAACTTTTTAAAAATTTATCCTGTTTGGTGTTCTCTGAGCATCCTGGATCTGTTATTGGTGTTTCGTATTAACTTGAAGAAATTTTTAGTCATTGTTTCAAATATTTCTTCCATTCCTTCTCTCTTTTCCTTCTGATATTCTCATTATATATGTTACACCTTTTGTAGTTGTCCCTCAGTCTTTGAGTATTCTGTTCTGTTTGCCTCAGTCTTTGATCTATTTACTTTTGGGTTTTCAAGAATTCTTTTGATATATCTTCTAGTTCAGAGATTTTTTTCCCTCAGCAATGACTAATTTACTATTAAGACCACCAAAAGTATTCTTTATATTTATTACACTATTTTCTATCAATAGTATTTACATGGTTCATTCTTAGGATTACCAGCTGTTTGTTACATTGCCCATCTCATCTTGCATACTGTCTACGCTATTCATTAGACCCCTTAGCACATTAACCATAATTGTTTTAAATTCCAGTCTGGTAACTCCAACATCCCTGCCACGCCTGCTTCAGGTGCTTGCTCAGTCTCTTCAAGTTGTGCTTTTTGTTGGTTGGTTGGTTGGTTGGTTGGTCTTTTGATATGCCTTGTAGTTTTCTCTTGATAGCTAGACATATATGCAAGGAAAAGAAACTGCTATAACTAGGCCTTTAGGAATATGGTGGTAAGATGTGGGGAAAGGGAAAGAGACCTATTGCCCTGGTATTAACTCTTATCTCTTAGTGCACCTGTACTTCTAGTGACACTGTGAACTTCACAAGTGTTTCTCAGGGTGTTTGTTTGTTTGTTTGTTTGTTTGTTTCTCCCCACTGAGGTGAAAAACGATGGTTAGAATGAGCTGGAGTTGAGCATTTTCTTTCACCCAGATCAGGTAAGTTCTGATTAAATTGTTTCCCCTAAAGGCAGACCTTGTTAAAATCAGAGTCCTCTAACTAATTTCACAATGATTCCTTGTTCCCCTACTCTTGCCTGACAACTGAGAGGATTTATCTCCAATATTTACAATAGGAGCCTGATTGAGGTCCTAGAGGTAAATCTCACAACACTGTGGGGGACCCACCATGCCTGAGTCTTCCTGGAGTGTCTAATTCTTAGATTTATCCACTCTGAGCATCAGGGTTTCTCACCCAGGCACTGGTTTCTGGGTCAGTTTCTCCTCGTGAATCTCTATTCTGGAATGCCATGACTCCCTCCATTGCTGGGTTGGTCTTTTCAATCATGGGATGGGGGGGGGGGGTCCTGAGCCCTCCACTCTCTTACAGATCCTAGAAAAGTGTTAAATTTTCCATTTGTTCAGCTTTATTAGTTTTTAGGACAGTGTGGCAACTTCCAAGTTGCTTACATGAAGACACAGAAACTAGAAGTTTCCAGAAAATAACATACTTTAAGGCCACACTCTCACTTTATCTGTATGAGGCACTTGATAATTCCTGCATAAAGTTTCTTTTGAGGGGCCAGGTTAAGGACAATTCTGCACAACCTACACATTTCATTTCTTCTTATAAAAACAAATAAATCTGGCTCCTGTAAGTGAGGATCATGAGGAATGAAACCTGGAAAGAAGATTGCGGTGTGTTCATTATATGGATATGCAAGTGCAGAAAACAAAATAGCAGCACAACAATAATAAAAGCAGCTATGCCCCAACCCACTGCTCAGAGCTTTGTATACATTTTTTTCATTTATTTTTTAGAATAATGTTGGTAGGAAGGTACTGTTAGCCCATTTGACAGTTGAGAATACTGGAACTCAGTAGAGTTCACTTATATTTTTCTAATTATTATAACATAGATAGAATTTGGCCGCTTATCTGTACAATTTTCAAGCTCTTTAAATATCACACTGAACTGAAAACAAACAAACAAACAAATAAGGCAAACTTTCCCCCTGGGAGCACTCGCTGGCCCTCTGTCCCAAGATCAAAAAACACTACTATATAAAATTTTGTTCTTCTTACCCACATACCTATGTGATCTCTTCCTTTCCCCTTTTTTCTATTGTCAGGTGTGCAAATAGGAAAATGATCATTCACTGGTGTGCAGGAGGACATACTTTATGGCCAGGTTATTTCTAGTCCTCCACATCCTCAGTGTGTCTCCACCACTGTATCAGTTGGGATTAAGTCTGGCTGCATGTGATAGACAGCCCATAATAACAAAAGGCTTTAGTCTTTCATTCACAATCAATCAGGAGACAGGCAGTTTTGGGTGGGGGGCCCGGAGACTCCAAAAAGTCACCTGAAGTTCAGGCACCTTTTATCTTTTTGCTTCATCATTAGCATTTGATTTCCATCCTCAAGGCTATCTCATGGACCCAGATGGTTACTGAAGAACCTAGTATCAGAAAGGGTAAAGAAATATCCACAGCTGTGTGACCCCTTTCAAGAGTCTTTCCTGGAAGGCACACAACAATTCCAATTATACTGTATCAAATGTAACTTAATCACATAGCCACACCTAAATGTCTTTTATCTATGAGAATTTCTGCCCCAAATATATTATAGGAGTTCTTTCATTGCAGTAATAGAAGTAAATAGATATTAGGCACAAAATCAGCAATCTCTGCCACAATTGTCTATGGAATTATGCACAAATGTGTGGTTGGCATCAACAAACTATAACATCATGTACCCTAACTAGTCTTACGTCTGACTCCAGATGCTATTTCTCATCATCAGATCTCTTCTGAAATGCTCTGCTTACACGCCATATTTCCTTTTCCCTTGCTTTCTAATATCAGCTCTTTACCCATCCTTTGAGATCCTGTTATATTTATCCTGAAAGCAAAATTTGATGTGCTCCTTCCTCCCTGAAACCTTTTCTGAACTTTCCAATGGATTTGCTCACTCTCCCATCCTTGACCTCTCACACAATTGCTGACATAAACTTCTCAGACACCACCTTCACCATGTCATTAACTGCTCTGCTGTAAACCTCCAGTGTCCCCATTTGCCTTAGCAGAGCACCAAGAAAGTCCAGTTCTTGAGAAAAACATCATGAAATGAAGATATATTAAATTAACTAATGAATTCATTGATTTAGTCAACAAAGAATTATTGAGGTTCAATTATGCTCCAGGCACTGTGTTAGACTCATGACATATTTACTTAAAAACAAAGATCTGTGAAAGAAAATGTGATTGTTCCTTTCTGATATATTTTTTAAGATTTATCTATTAGGGGAAGTTGGGACAGCTCAGCGGGTTAAGCTCTTGCTTTGCAGCCCTGGGGACTGAGGATTGAATCCCGGTCCCGGCCTGTGCGGACCATATGTTGAACTGTGGTGTGTTTCCCGTGCAGGAGGCCCCCAGTTTGGTTCTTATCCCTCTGTTTGGCCCCTGGCTCAAGGGGGCATGACTCCCATGCAGGAGGCCCCCAGTTCCCGCCCTGCGCGGCCCCCGCCCACCTGTGTGGAACAAAACCATGTCGAAAACTGATGAAGTTCAACTATGGAGACTGCTCTGGCCCTCTCCCTTTTCTCTGTCTCTCTCTGTCTCTGTCTCTCTCAAAAACAATAAAATAAATCTTAAAAAAAAAAAATTTATCTATTATTTTTTTTTTTGTATTAGTGATTATTTGTAGCTATGCAATAACAAAATGGAATATTTCAAGGAAACTTCTAAGTGTGTGACCTGGTTTGAATGAAGGAATTTTACTACTAAAATTAAATAGTCACAGCATTTTTCCAATTCACAGAAAAAATTAATGGGGAAAATATTCTCTTTAGGACTTATGACTTACATATTTTCTTAGAATCAGTGATTAGAAAACCACATTAATGAGTTTATAAGGTCTGGCAATTAAGTTTGCGAACTTGCCATTGTGCCCTTATGTTGGCAGCACTGTACAAACAACTCAGTAAGGTTTCATAAGTTTGGTATATCAGTGTCTCACAGCTGTACTTGTGTTGGCCTGTGGTGGTGACTTGCTGAGTGGTGTTCATTATTGTTGTTGTGTGTTTTTGTGTGCCATCACAAGAATATTAGAGCTTGAATTAGGGAAATGAACAAATATTAAATTTCTTGTCAAACTTGGCAAGAGTGAAACTAACATCAGGGACATGTTAGTCATAGTTGATGAGGATAATGCCATGAAGAAAATGACAGGATTAAAAGTTTTTCTGAGAAGAGAGAAAGTGTCACTGATGAAGAGAGGTCAGGGTGGCCAGTAGTAAGTAGAAGTGACAAAAACATTGCAAAAATTTGTCAAATTGTGGGTTAAAATCATTGGCTGACTGTGAGAAGCATAGCAGGCCAAGTCAACATCAACAGAGAAACAGTAAAATCTGAACTGTAAATCTTGACATGAGACATGTATGTGCAAAAATGGTCCTGAGGGGAAGCCGGGATGGCTCAGTGGGTTAAGCACTCAATTTTCAGCCCTGGGGACCAAGAATCGAATCCTGGTCCTGGCCCATGCAGACCCATATGCTGAACTGGGGAGTGCCCCCAGTTTGGTTCTCACCAGGATGAGACCCCGGCCCAGTTCCTGCCCTGTGCAGTCCCGCACCCACCTGTGGAATGAAACTATGTGGAAAAACCAATGATGTACAACTATGGAGACTGCTCTGGACCCACCCCCTTCTCTCTGTCTCTGTATCTCTCTCTCCCTGTCAAAAAAAAAAAAATGGTCCTGAAGGAGCTCACCAATGAAGAGTCTCGCCAAGAAGAGTCAAAATTTGTCAAGAACTTTTGGAGAGGCAAGACGATGCTCGTCATATTGTTACAGTCAAGACAGAACACTGAATGTGGAACATATTTAGGATACCCAGAGTCTCCAAGGTTCTGTGAGCAGAGGAGAATCTGCAGTGAACTCTGGTTATATCTTCAATCAGTCCCACTAGAGGCATGTGGGTAAGTGTATCTCAAAATGGAAAAAGGGAAAATTACAGTTTGTGCAGAAAGTCAGAAAAGTAGAGGGTCTAGACATTTCTTTTTCTTATGGAGACTTGACTGAGGGTTTCCATAGCCTCTTTGGTCTACATATGAGACTTTGAGAAACTTGGAACCCTTCATGAGTAATACTTGGTCCTGGGTTGCTTTGTAAAAGATCTTAGTGTACTGGGTGCTTGGCTATAGCTATCTAAATGCCTTGGGATTGCTCCATCTTCATTTCCTTGTGATCAAGTGATCAGCAGACTAGAAGAGGGACCACAGGAAGGATTGAAGGAAGAAAATGGAAATAGCATATTTAGGCCCTGGGGAGAAGACATGTGTCTCAGATTAGGTCACCCTGGTCATGGGAATCGTGGGTTGAACAGGTTACAACTAGAGACCTTGGAGGCACAGAGTGCTGAGTCCATGACTTCCTATTAGGTCACAGTCAATAAGCACAGGGAGTCAAAAAGTACATTGGGCACATACCATGTGCTGCCATTTGTGTCACCCTCTGCTAGTTACCAGCTACTAGAAATGAATGGAAAGAAGAAAATGACAGTCTTTTGATACTGCAAATTCCTGAATATTAGGAAGTAGGGTTCAAAATGCCCAGAAACATGGAGAAAAGATCATTCATGCTAAAGGATGGAAGTAAAACAGTGGTTTTGAGGCAGGATAGATAGCCTACAGCAGTGGTCCCCAACCTTTTTGGCACCAAGGACTTGTTGCATGGAAGAGAAATTTTCTACAAACTGGGGGGTAGGGGTGGGGAGGGATGGTTTGGGGATGACTGAAGCACATTAAATTTATTGTGCATTTGATTTCTATTATTATTACATTGTAATATGTAATGAAATAATTACACAACTCACCATAATGCAGAATCAGTGGGAACCGTGAGCTTATTTTCCTGCAAGCAATTGATTTGTTATGGTCTCTGTGCTGTCAAACCTCTCTGCTAATGTTAATCTGTGTTTGCAGCCACTCCGCAGTGCTAGCATCACTGCCTCAGCTCCACTTCAGATCATCAGGCATTAGATTCTTATAAGGAGCACAAAACCTAGATCCCTTGCATGTACAGTTTACTTAGGGTGCATGCTTCTATGAAAATCTAATGCTGCTACTGATCTGACAGGAGGCAGAGCTCAGGAGGTAATGCGAGCAATGGGGAACAGCTGTAAATACAGGTAAAGCTTTGCTTCATTGCTACTTACCTTCTGCTGTGTGGCCAGTTTCCTAACAGGCAACAATGCTGTAGTGGTCTGTGGCCTTAGGGTTGGAGAAGATATCTAATGAGGTACATCCCTTCAAGGAAGTAAAATAAGGAACTGAACTGCACCAGACAAGACACTTCTGGTTAGAGATAAACAAGAACTAGTTTCATCCAACAGGGCCAGTATTCATGACTGGGGTCTGATCTTTAGCTAATTTTAATGTCATTTATATTGCTGTTACTGTGTCTTCCATCATGTACCTGGTGTTACCATAGTCCTGAGAAACCAAATAGGGACAGAAAGGAGGGAAAGGAGATCCCAACCCTCGAGAGGAAGAGATAGGGTGATGTCCTCAAATTCCTGCCCCTAAGAGAGATAAAAAGCCTAATCAAGACCTTCTAGAGTTACTGGATCTCTAAGTTTGCCTGCATTTTCTTCTCAAGTGTGTACTTTTGCTTTAGTAAATGCCCTGCACTTTGTCACATCTCTCTTTGATCTTGAATCGTTTCTTGCTAGAAGACAAAAACCTCCTTTCTGGTCCCGGTTGAGTGCACTTTTCAGGTTATTGCCAAGAACCTCCAGCATTAGTTTTACGTATTTTACCAAAGACAAATTGTTATTCTATCTTGAATATTTACCTGTAGAATATACTCAATAGAAGTTTAACCAAAGATTTAATTAAACAATAGAGAATTTTTTAATGTCAATGTCCAGAAGCCAGAAGATGTCAACTTAAAGTAATAAGCAGTAGGAGCTGAATAAATAGTTTAGGAGTATAATTTGTTCTGTGGTTCTCCTTTGCAAAGACTGCCTTATATTCATTTAATATACCTAAAACACAAGGGCAAGAAAACTGTTAAAACACAAGGGCAAGAAAACTTTTTTTTTTTTTTGGTAATTAGGTTTTTGGCATTAGATGATGCCAAAATTTTAATCCTATTTCTGACTTAGCTGTGTAACCTCTGAGGCACCATTTTCTCCTCTATAAATGGGGCTAATAGGGATTGCTAGGAGGTTTAAATGAAATAATTCATGCAAAACTATAAATCCATTCGTAATACATAGTAAATATTAATAAATAATAAAATAATCACGGAATAAAATAAGACCAACAATAAAATAAAGCATTAAGAATGGTTATGTTCAGATTCTCTAAAGCGTAACTTCATTTAGTAGAGAGTTAAAAGCAGAAAAGCCCAATAGCCTCAACAGCTGGAAAAGACGTCCAGGTTCACAGGCTGCTAAAACTACATTTCCCACGAGGCGCCGGGTTCCAGTATCCTGTTTACTCCCTTTTCCGGGCTTGTCACGTGACTCCCTGGCTGCACCATGGCGGAAGCAGAGGTACAGGTAAAGACGACAACTATTGGCAAGGAAAGGAGTGAGGAGGAAGAGGTGATCGGAATGAGGGTTAGGTGGTCCAGGGTTTGGAGTGGAGTGTGTGAAGGTGCGGAGCTTTTGGAGGCCGAGGCAGACCCATAGCAGGGTTGACGGGCAGCGAAAGGCCATTTCGGGAGCAGAGGAGCGTGTGGGACACCCACTCTGGGAAAAGCACACCGACAAACTCCCAGCTTTGTGAGGGAGCCCTTGGTTTTTTTGTTTGTTTGTTTTTTTGGCTCTGCTCCTGTGGCCTGTGTTCCGTCAATTTTTGGCTTGAAGACAGCTTGAGCTCCCAGACACTGACTGTGGGAGGCGTAAGAAATGGTTTGAGTTCTAGGCCAGGTGACTGAAATTTAAATTCCTTTCCACTCGAAGTAGAACGGCGAGAGCCGATTTACATGAGGACTGGGAGAAAGCGGATGATAAGTTTTGTTTCATATCTATTGCATTTAGGTACAAAATTGAGTCACTATGGTTGGCTGGTTCTCTTTCTTAATATGTGACTTGAGGCTTAACACTTTTTCTCACAAATTATTTATTTAACTTTAAAATATAAGGTAAAGATAATATAGTGCCGTCCCTCGAGGATGATTTAAATTGGCATAGGTACACAAAGTTAAAGTGCTTAGTAAAAGCTGGGCATAGTATAAGTTACGAGGAATTATTTGTTGCTGTTAGGACATATCCAGTCAGAACCTAACAGTGTGGCATTGGAGTTTAGGTAGAAGTTAACGATTGCAGTAGTTCTTTTCATACAGGCAGTAGTCGCAGCCAGACATTATTTGAAATTGACAGTAACATAAAGAAGACAAAAAGAGCAAAGGCCAGAACCTGAAGAAATACCGGTACCTTAATTTTTCATTTCTAGGGTTATTTCAGCTTAACACTTTTTCTCACAAATTAACAGGGCCACCATCACTTTCCACAATTTCCTCTAAGAAGTGATTTGATGATGAGCTGTTTGGTACCATAATAGAAGTTTACCTAGTCTATAATTTGCCCTGTGTACATTTGATTGATGCCGATAATTAAGAAATAAGATAAAGATTTGGTTTGGGTGGTCATTGTGATAACTGCAAAGTTCCCTACTTACCACTGGAGCCTCCCTTTTCTTTTCCAGGCAGTTCAAAGGAAAATGCTCACTAAGCACATGCAATTTCATGATCCATTGCTGTGTTTGATGATGATAGTGGTGAGATTGGTTTTCATACTGTTCATCTTTCATTTTGAAATACGGTTTTTTGGTGGTTTGGTTTAAAAGCAAAATCCAAACTCTTATGTTCTTAGATATAGGGTAGTAGAAACGAAGAGAGGTGTCCTTAGTATTTACTGCTCTTTTGTGCAGAAGAGGAGTTTGACAGAGCTTTCTGATGTAGAAAGACATGTAGAAAGTGACAAAATAAGAATGCTTTGAATTTTAACAGCACTTTTTAACATAAAGAACACTTTCATACTGCACTTGTTCCTCACAAGAGGATTCTGTGTAGTAAATGTTTGTTCTGATGTGTAAGTCAGGACAAGCACTATGTTTTAAACCTTCCAGTGGTTTCTCATTGCATTCTGAGGAAAAGCCAGAGTCCTTATGATAGCGTGCTGCCCTACAGCAACCTGGCCCCAATTGCTCTGACCTCATCTTTCACTAGTTTGCTTTCATTCTTTCACTTCACATCAGCTGTACTGGCTTTCTTCCTGCTGTGTCAACAAGGCTGGCATGTTTCTACCTAAGGACCCTTGCTCATACTGCTCGCTTTTCTGGCTCCAGGTATCTACAGGGCTTTCTCCCTTATTTCTTTCATGTCTTTCTCTAAGTGTTATCTTTTTGAGTGAGGCCTGCCCTGACCATTCTTTGAAACCTCTTTCCTGCATTAACTTTAGCATTCATTGTATTTATTTTGTATGTATTCGTTCATGTATATTCTCCCTATTAGAATGTAAGATCCATGATAGCAAGGATTTGTTCACTGCTGTATGCCTGACCCCTAGAGTAGTAGTTGACACTCAATTTGTGTAAAATGATTGAATTTTAGAGATAATTAAAATTCAGAAACTTAAATAACTGGCTCAGATTTGTATCATAATAAATCTTGTCTCTCTTCAAAGCTCTTGAGTTTTCACTTGAACTGCCTTTTAAAAAATATTTAAGAACCTAATTCTAAATTCTTTTTTTACTTTATAAAGTGCAATTAGCCTTTATCACTTTAATAATTTCCTTCAAGTCATTATTTCATTTTTGATGTTTTAACAGACAACATATGACTAGAGTAGGCATCCACCCCTCGTTCCCACCTCTTGTGGTGTCATTGTTATTTTCAAACTGAGCAGTAGTCCATTGTCCATAGCAGAAAGGAGCCAAATTCACAAATTGTTGTTCTGTTTGTTTTTTTTTAAAGAAAGTTAGTAATTGTACCTATAATATCAGTCCTTTATAGATTAAAAATGGTTAACTTTTCTCTGCATTATTTGTGCATTTTGCATTAAAATTTGACCAAGATAGGCCTTTATTACAGTTTTTTTAAGGCTAAAACCAAGTGGAGTTAAATAAATTTCCTAATTGTTCTGTTCTGACACTTTATACCTTTTAGAAATTCTTGACATAGTATTTTCCCCCTGAATACTTTAAAAATTGAGCTGTGTTTTAGAAGTAATTACAATGGCAGCTTAGGACAAAGGAAGCTTTTTTTCCTTGGCATCATGTACTATAAATATAAATGCAAACAGCCCTCCATGATGAGCGAGACAAAACCAAAACTACACCTCTATTCACTTTTCTGAACGTTGTAGTCTTTGGTGAATACTTTTTACTCCCCTTTAATTTTAGGAGGAATCAAAGTAGATCTGTACTGAGTGAGTTAACAAACATAAAACAGTTCATAGGCTCTTTAACTGAAAATCACTATGGATACAAATGAATATTTTTTAAAGAGTTATTGGGAAATCTTTGTTTATTCTGAGTGTGGTAAAGTTAGTTCATAAAAATAACTACATGAATGTTATATAGTTCACAGGAAAAACTAATACCCTACCTTCTGCCTGGAAATCTTCTAAACAGCAGTATAACCTAGCACCAAAATGATTTATAGTTGACCTTCATAATCACAGATGCCCAACAGTATTTGTCCATACCTCTCTTATGAATAACATTCTGCTTCAAGTTCGGTTGTTTGTGTATTTGTCTTATCTGTCCTACAGATTGCTGAGTCTTAAAGAATAAGGACGAGAGCTTACTCATGCCTGTATCTTTCACAGGCCTAGTGCTTTACAGGTGGTGGGAGCTTAATAAAATGTTTAAATGAATTTACTAGGGGAGAATAACCTTCTGAGAGGAAAATGTCAAATTGTAAGCAAGGCTCAGTAGAATTTGTGTTGTTATTTTATCTTACTTGAAACTTTTGAAAGTTATTAATGCAACTGTATTGTAGATTATATTCCCTACATCAGTTACTAGGCCAGCTCCCAGAGTACCCTTTCATCTTTCCTACCAAACAACTGGGAACCTAGTCCATTACACATTTGGTCTTTTAGACCATCTGTTCTTTAACCAAGTAGGAGAATAGGAGAGTTCTTTAATTGAATTTAATTTAGATTTTTTTTTTAATTTTCCCTCTTTGTTTTAGAAATTAGGGAAATTCTATTCTTTTTGTAGAGCATTTAGAGATTATCAGAGGCACATTCATGAGCATGCATACTCCCATTTGTAGAAGAAAAATCAAGTCAACAAATATTTGAGTGCCTTATTTTTCTTGCCTGTAAACTGAGTGTTTACTCTCTAGGTCTCTTTTAGTATGAGTTGACATAAAGCATTTTAAGGTGGCCAGATTGAAATAGTTGTCTTATGAATATAGTAGAACAACAATTTATCATCCAAATTGGGGCTTAGCTCTTTTCTTAGTTTGGCCAAGACAGACCTTTCAAAAGCAACTTTACTAATAACTAAAGGAAAAACAAAGCCCCAAACAGGAAATTAGAAGTTGTAAAAGTACAGGATCAGAGAAATTTTTAGAGGACCTACTCTTTACCATCATGTAACTAAAGTATAGTCAAGGTTAATTTAGCTGGACATGCCTATTGCCTTGTTAGTTTTTCCTCTCATCTTTGTCTGGGTTGGTTGGCTGGAGGCCTATGGCACTAGCTGATTATTAGTAGTCTCCCTAACACCCACATTGGAGAGGGAGCCCTTATCACATTAGGGGCTTCTGGATTTCATGCAGTTCCCATTCATGGCTGCTCAGTCACAGCTGCCTTTTTGTCTTCTAGGTACTTGGTACTTATGTTTTTATTACCAAATACTTGCAATTCTAGGTTCTTACTTATACCTATGGAATCAGAATCTGTGAAAATGGAGTGTATTAGCAGGTACTAGCCAGTTCCCCAAACTGAATTTAGATTGCTCTGAAAGCACAGTCAGATTTGGGATTGGGTCACTTAAGTCACCAAGTGGGGACGGGCCTCAAGGATTATCCTCACTTGCAGAGTAAGATGAGTGCAGTATCTAGGCTAGTGGGTTGCACAGGATGATAACCTGAGTCTCCTTGCCCCTGCTAGCTCCTCAGGTATTTCTTTATCTTGCCTACTCAACCATCTTAGTCTCTGGGTATTCAAAAGCATTTGAAATTGAGACTTTGTGACACAGGGGAATCAAATACATACCACATAAAATCTTTCCTCTTTTCTGTGCCTATATTGGACTTTGGGAGCTATCATACTCTCTCTTCCATTAAGCTCTGCTGTGGCACACAGATTGTTGGGAAGAAAAAGAATGTTTTGTGTGTTATCTCCAGCGTCATCTATTGTGCTGAAACCTGATTCCAATTCCGTTTCTTCATACTGCAGAGTTTGGAGCTGGTTTTCCTCAGGCTTCAGTTTTACATTTCTCCCCCAAATTCTGGTGTTTTTCCCCCAACCCCTCCCCCACCCCTGCCAACAAACTGTGTATAC
>PVKE010044748.1:0-12888 GCA_004027555.1 Craseonycteris thonglongyai | reverse complement strand
AAAAAAAAAAAAAAATCAATAAACTTAGAGACTTAATTAGAGGAGCAAAATTAAAAATAAATAAATAAAAGAAAGAAAATAGAAAATAAAGAGAATCTAAAGGATTTATGGTATTCCACTGAGAAGAACAACATATGCATTATGAGAGTACCAGATAGAAAGGGGCAGAGAAATTGTCTGAAGAAATAATGGCCAAAATTTCCCCATGTCTGAGGAGAAACATACCTACAAATTCAGTAAGTTCAAACAAATCCATCTAGGATAAATGTAACTATACATACACCAAGACACATCATAACAAACTGCCAAAATGTCACAAAGAGAAAAGTGACTCATCACAAGGGAACTCCCATTAGATTATCATCAGATTCCTCAGCAAAAGCCCTGCAGGCTAGAAGAAAGTAGGGCAAAATATTCCAAGTACTGTAAGAACAAGACTGGTAACCGAGAATAATATATTCAAGAGAAATCAAGACTTCTCTAGATAAGAAAAGCTGAGGGAGTTCATCATTACTGTATTTGCCCTACAAAAATCCTGAAGGGAGTCTTACAATTTAAAGTGAATGAATGATAAATAGCAACACAAAACTAAGCCAAAACATAAAATTTCCCAGTAAAGAAAATATAGAATCCTGAATTACTGTAATATAGGTTAGTAAATTATTTATAAATCTGATTTAGAATTTTTTGAAAAGCATAAAATATTTATAAATGTATGTTAATAGCTATGCAATATAGAAAGGAGTAATTTGTGTCAATGACATGAAGTGAGAGAGAGGCAGATATATAGAAGGGTAGAGTTGTTATATACAATTGAAGTTATTATTAGTTTAAAATAGGTTGTTTTAACGTTAAGATGCTTTCTTTAATTACAATGGTACCCATAAAAAATGTATCTATAGAATATATATAATGGTAAATGAGAAAGGAGTCAAAATGTGTCATTAAGCAAAAATAATAGAACACAAAAGAGGACAGCAAGAAAAGAACAGCAACAACAAAATAATAAAACAAAGAATACAACTAACAAAATAGTAATAAAAAGTTTTTCCCTATTGGTAATTACATTAAATGTACTTGACTAAACACACCAATGAAGAGAATAGACTGGCTGAGTGTGTTAAAGAAACCTAGATCCGACTAAATTCCATCTACAAGATATTCATTTTAGATCATGGGTTGAATGTTTATATCCCCTCAAAATATATATGTTGAAATAGAAACCCCAATGTGATGATATGAAGAGGTAGGGCCTTTGGGAGGTTATTAGGTCACTGGGGTAAATTTCCCATGAATGAAATTAGTGCCCTTATAAAAGTGACCCAGAGAGTTCTCATGCCTTTTTTCACATCAGACGAAAGCACAATGAAAATATACCCATCTATGAATCAAAAAATGGGCCATCACCAGAGACCTAATCTGCCAGCACCTTGATTGTGGATTTCCCAGCCTCCAGAACTGTGAGAAATAAATATTGTTGTTTAAGCCACCCAGTTTATGGTATTTTTGTTATAACTTTCTGAACAAGTGGTAAAAGATATTCCATGCAAACAAGAACCTAAAAAGAACAGGGGCAGCCATACTTATATCAGACATAATATACTTTAAGACAAACATTGTTACAAGAGACAAAGACATTATATAAAGATAAAAGAGTCATTTCATTAGGAAGATACAACAATTATAAATCTATATGCACCTAGCACTAGAATACTCATTGACAGAAATAAAGGTAGAAATAGAAACACAATAACAGTAAAGCTGGTAGAGTAGGTAAATGCTGAGCTCACCTCCTTTCCTGATTACATCAATTACAGCTAAACTATAGAACAACCATCCTAAAGAATTTCCTGAAGTCTGATTGAACTGAAGTCCTAAAACTATGGACACAAAAGAAGCCACCTTGAGAACGGTAGGAGGGGTGGAGACACAGTACGAGCTGGTCCCACACTCACATGTGACAATTAAAAATTGATAGGGAGGGGAAGCCGGATGGCTCAGTGGGATAAGCGCTCACTTTGCAGCACCGGGGACCAGGGATCGAATCCCGACCCCGGCTCGTGCGGAACCATATGCTGAACTGGGAGCTCCCCCAGTTCAGTTCTCTCTCTGTCTCTGTCTCTGTATCTCTCTCTCTGTCAAAAAACAATAAAAATAAATAAATAAATAAATATTAAAAAAAAAAAAATTGATAGGGAAATCTTGGCTGTGGAGGTCTCCCTGGAGGGGAATGAAGTCCCAGTCCCACACCAGGCTCCCAGCCAAGGTTCAGAGTTCTGGAGAGAAGTCCTCATAATTTCTGGATGTGTAAACCAGTGGAGATTGTGGTTGAGTGAGATGAGGGTATTTGCAGTTCTTGGCACTCCTCTTAAAAGGCCCACACACAAACACACTTGCTGATGGGCTCACTCATTCTGACTTATCTAGCTTCAGGGTAAGGGCTGGTGGGGCAAGCCATTGTTACTTTGTTGCGCCCTTCTTTATCACTGTGTGTAGATGCAGGTGGCTGCCACAAGTGAGTCTCCATTAACCTGCCTAACATCCTTTCTTAACATCACCTTAGTGATTTCCTGACACCAAGCCCAGTGCAACTTTCAGGTACACCCAGGCCGCTTCCAGTGGCTTTTCCATACAGATGACCTGTTAGAGCTTATGCTGCAGACTTTCACAAAATCTCTCAAAGGTTCATAAAACCCAAATAAACATCTGGCTTCATTGTGTCCAGTACTTCTGACTAGGCAGTCCTAATCCCATTACTAGCCACAGCCACCCTTCATTCATAGACTGACCGCTAGAGGTACCTCTAAGTACAGTATAGACAGCGACCATCTGCAGATTGCTGTGTGGCTCATACCAGGTGGCAGGGCACAGGCTGCAGCTTACTTGGCCTGCAGTGAGTTCCCTCCCAGGAGACTCCAGGGATGGCACACCTGGTGACCAGCTTCAGACCAAGCCAAAGCAGCACATGACCACCTGCAAGAATGACACACCCAAAGGGCAGACTGGGCAGGCACCAGAGCCCCACTAAAATGAACTCTGCTCTATAGGGTGAGCCCCTGCACAACTCCTCCACTATAGTCATGGCCAGTCCTCACAACCAATTAACTTGAATCAATCCCTCCCATTGATGTGCAAACAGGGACTAGATTCCAACAACACGTTAAGAGAATTACACACCTTGACCAAGTAGAATTTACACCTGGAATTCATATCTGGTTTAACATATGGAAACCAATCAATATAATATGCCACATGAACAAAATGAAGGACTACATGATCATTTCAGTAGATGCAGAAAAGTATCTGACAAAATTTAATGTTCTTTGGTGACAAAAACACTCAACAAACTAGGAATAAAAGAAACTACTTCAACATGTATGAAAAGCCCATAGCTCACAACACACTCAGTAGTGAAAAACTGAAAGTTTTTCCTCTAAGTTCAGGAACAAGGCAAGAATACACCAACTCTTGCTTCTTCCATTCAACAAAATACTAGAAGTTCTAACTGAGGCTCAAATACAACAGGACAGCATACACAACACACAAAAGGGACACACCTAAAGCACCAGGTTCTGGTGACCAGGGAGACTGCACTACTGGGTCCCACAGGAAGCCTGCTACATAAGACTACTCAAAACAAGGAGACATAGCAGCACTACCTAATACATAGAAACAAACACAGAAAAGCCAAAATGGGGAGACAAAGAAGCATGTCCCAAACAAAAGAGCAGAAATTTATAAGAGAAAATCAGGATACACATTCTCTTCAGCACTTGGGATTATCAGACGTTTTGATTTTTAGTGTTTAAATGACTGTTTTCCTAATTCCTCCTCAAAGAATTCGTTGTTAGTACATAACATGCAACTGATTTGTTGATAATATTTGCATCGATATTCATCAGGAAATTGATCTGTAGTTTTCTTTTTTTGTGATGTCTTTGTCTGGCTTTGATATCAGGGTATACTCTGATATCACTCATTCAGTGAATTGGAAGTGTTCCCTCTTCTTTAAACCTTTGAAAAAGTTTGAGAAGTATTAGCAGTAATTTTTTAAGTGTTTGGTAGAATTCTCCAGTAAAGCTATCTGATACTGAGCTTTTTTTGTTGGAAGTTTTTTGGTTATTACTTCAGTTTCCTAGTTAGATTTAGATCTACTTAGATTTTTTATGATTTATTTTGGGTACATTGTATGTTTGTACTAACATATATTTCTTCTAGGTTACCAAGTTTATTGGCATATAATTGGTTAAAAGTTATGTATAGGAAATGCTGTTTTACATAGGGCAGTCAGGGATGAGGGAATATTTAAAGAGATATTTAAATGAGATGAAAAGGCGTGATACATGAAGAACATTTCAGAAGAGGGAACAGCTAGTGCAAACTTCTCCAAGTCAGACATAATGTTGGCATTTTTGAGAAATAGCAAAAAGGCTAATATGTCTGGAGAAAAGTGAGCTGGAGGAAAACTGCAAAATAGAGGTACTGTTGGTGGTTACATAGGGGTGGTTATTCTGGTGATGTCTAGAGGAAGAATAGGAATGAAGGTGAAAAAGGAAACTTTCATTTTTGTTCTATCAATCCTTTATGATTTTGGATGATCATGCATTACTTTTGTCTTGTTAAAGGATTTTCATTACAACACAGACATATATGAAATCTGAAGTGCAAGAAAATAAAAAGTCAAGTGCAGAAAGGACAAGGGTAAAGATGCAGGATATACTCACAGGATCTATATAAACTAGTTGCTTCGGTTCAATATTGAGGGAAAGGAAAACCAAACTATGCTGTTATTTTAAAGTGTCTATGATCTATTTTGCACTTTTATACATTTTAAGCAGCTGAGTCTGTAAGTGCATGTCAATAACAACATGTGTATATGTGTGTTTCTGAAAAATACTGACTGAACACTAGTGTAGAATGAGGAAGATAATCAAGTAGTCCACTTTCAAATTCCTGCTTACTAGAACATCTTGAAGGTGTAAACGTTATGAAAATCCACAGTTACTCTAGAAATCTAGAGTGGAATTGAGAGCCTCGGATTTGGAGTCAGTCTGTCTGAATTCAATCCTTGGTGCCACCACTTACTAGTTTCATACCTTGAAGAAGTTATTTGCTCTCTCTGTATCTCAGTATTTTCCCCTGTAAAAGGAATATAATAGTATCTGCTTGACAGGATTATTATTCTTATTGCTTCTCTGGTCTTCATTATTGGGCTGCAATTAACACACTTTATATACACTACTAACTTGCTAACTCCCAGCTTTTCTCCAAATATGGTACATGGTACCACTCTGGCAATTTCATTTGCTTCACACAGTTTCTTGTCACCTTGCTATGCACATTGCTATGGTAATCACCATAACCTTCAATATTTAAAAGAAGAAATAATTCAGTATAACATATTAACCCCAGACAATAAAATGTAATATAATTGCGTTAACCAATATATTTTCCTTGTGACTGTCATTCTGTGTATTATTCAAATATTTCATCAGAACAGACTTTACCAGTAATCACTGAAAACGAACAGAATTCAAGTTCTCTGGACAAAATTAGAAGCGACCTTAGGTAACATTACTACAGCTGAAACTGATCTCTGTGGTCTTTATTCAGCTAGTTAAGATGACCAATTTGACTGAAGAAACCACCTAAAGTATGAGTTAAAGTCAGTTGTGATTGTTTTATTTCCTTAAGACTTTCCTATGGGAACTCAAAGGCTTTGACTCAGGTTCAGTGGTTTTTGATTTACAAGCTAGATGACTTCAGGCAAATTTCTCAATTTCTCTAAGTCTTGGTTTCTTCAACACTGCTCAAGGGATATATTTTTCTGTCTATAAAAATCCCAATATAGTCTATATTGTTTATTGTCTCACAGTTCTGTGACAAAAGTAAGAGACAGAATTATTACTTTTACTAACTTGTATATGAAAAAATTAAATGGCTTTCCTAAGTCAGCAACTAGGTCTTTGGGCCAGGTCTTTTAATTGTCATTATAAACTTTTTTCCCCATCAGACAATATTACTCAAGTTATTCAAATAAAACTTTTGTTCTCTAAAAAATATTTCAATAGGTCCACACTACAAGGTGATTCACAAGACTGACTAATCTTCTGTTTATAAGCCAACTGTAAGACTATTTTTACGTATTATCCACCATACAACAACTTATTATTATTATTATTTTTTTTAAAGAATAATTTTTTCTCTATGTAATTAATTAATTAATTATTTTTTTTATTGTTTTTGTCAGAGAAAGCGAGAGAGAGGGAGAGTGAGAGATACAGAGACAGAGAGAGAACTGAACTAGGGGAACTCCCAGTTCAGCATATGGGTCCGCACGGGCCAGGGCTGGGATTCGATCCTCGGTCCCTGGCGCTACAAGGTGAGCGCCCAACCCACTGAGCCATCCCGGCTTCCCCAACAACTTATTTTAAAAACATTTACAAATATCTTATCTTTAATCGAGATCCAAAGAGACTATGTCAAAACATTTCTAAATTTTTAACATTAATAAGCTGATAGCCATCAGAAATATCACTAAAAAGTATTTTTTCAAGATTTAAAACTGATTTAAATCAAGATGTGGATCACTCTGTTTATATTTTAATATATGCTTCAGGGAAAGCTGGGATGGCTCAGCGGGTTAAGCACTCGCTTTGAAGCCCCGGGGACCAAGGATCGAGTCCCGGCCTCAGCCCATGCGGACCCACATGCCCTGCGCAGCCCTGTGCCCGCCTGTGGAGTGAAACTATATGGAACACTAATGTCAACTATGGAGACTGCTCTGGGCCCTCCCCCTTCTCTCTGTCTCTCTCTGTCTCTGCTTCTCTCTGTCAAAAATCAATAAAATAAATCTTTAAAAAATATATATATGCTTCAGTTGAAAACTCTAATTTGAAATACATTATTTTTAGAAAACTGGTTGCTGTTTACTTAAAAAAATTATTTCTCTGCTTATTTTAGTTTGGATATATAAAACTCATTCTACCTTGAATCCATTGCAGCATCCACTTTTTCTTTTCTCTGATGCTTGTGCCTCTGTTTTGTTATTCGAATGTTGATTTTGGTCCATACTGAACTAAAGATATTATGTAAATGTTTTCAATTATCAACGACGTTTTGTTCAAAATGATGACCTATTCAGAGAGAAAAAGTATAACTTATTTCACTTTAACAATATATTAATACTTTTCAGAAGAAAGAAAAACCTTAAGGTTGACATCAATCAAACCAGAACTCCACTAATATTCATTCTGGCTCTATGTGCTAAGTACTGAGCAAGGTAACACATGCACACTCACACGCACATGCACACACACACACACACACAGTCCTAGCTTTAGGGAGAGTATAATTTAGTTAGAAAGATCTATTTATGAAGCTAAAACTGTAACAACAAATGAAGAAGATAATATAGAATTACAGAATAGATTAGATGAACCAAAATTTTAAAGTACAGAAACAATTTTCTTATTTTCTATATTGTAGGATATAAGGAGGCAAATATATATTTAACTTATCTTTATAGCTTTATAAAGTGCCAAGCAGTGCCTTACACATAGTCAAAATGGGTAGAAAAATAAAGCAATGAATTGTAATTAGAGTGGCCTAAGAAAGTTTTTTATGAGATATGTCTAGAACCAGGCTTGAAAATCAGGTACAGTTTGGATTTGTTAAAAAGAGCAACACATCCTTTAACTGCCTCTTCCAAGCTTGTCCAACCTATGGCCCGTGGGCTGCATGCGGCCCAAGACGGCTTTGAATGTGTCCCAACATCGGCTGTGAATGTGGCTCAACACAAATCCATAACCTTTTTTTTTTAAAGATTACTTTTTTTTTTATTGTTTTGACAGAGAGAGAGAGAGAGAGAGAGAGAGAGAGAGAGAGAGAGAGAGAGAGAGAGAGAGAGAGAGATACAGAGACATAGAGAACTGAACTGAGGGCACTCCCCAGTTCAGCACATGGGTCCGCACGGGCCGAGGCTAGGATTTGATTCTCGGTCCCCAGTGCTGCAAAGTGAGCGCTTAACCCACTGAGCCATCCTGGCTTCCCCCATAACCTTTTTAAAGACATCATGAAATATTTTTGGTCTTATTTATTTATTTATTATTTTTAGCTCATTAGTATTGTTAGTGTTAGTGTATTTTATGTGTGGCCCAAGACGTTCCTTCTTCCAATATGGCCCAGGGAAGCCAAAAGTTTGCACACTCCTGTCAAACTCTAGCCATGCTTGAGATTACCATCATGGTGATCCTAATTTATTTTAATTTTGTTCATTTATTTTTGAGAAAATACATGCATATATTTGAAAGTGCAAAATATCCAAAGGACATACATTAAAAATTCTTCCACTCACTCACATTTCCTAGCATCTAGTTTCTCTTTCTGAGGATTAATATTATCAGCTTTTAGTGAATCCTGTCCAAAATGTACTATGAAATTTTAAATTAAATGCATAATATTTTCCTTTTTAACACAAATGTCAGCATGCCTTTAACATTGTTCACTACCTTTTAACTCTGCTTTATATACTTAACTTTATATTAATATACAGGGTGAACCAAAAGTAGGTGGACAGTAAATGAGATAAATCTTATCATTTACTGTCCACCTATTTTTGGTAGACAGTAAAACTTCCTCAGTTTTCTTATGGTTATAGAAAATTACGTTGTCTATGATATATCTATCCAGTTTCATGCTGATAAATATTTATGTTGTATCTAATTATTTCTTAATATGTCACTTTATTTATGTGTGATTGTAGCTATAGTATAAATTTCTACTGGAGTTTTGAAGTCAAAGTACAAGAAGAATTAAAATTTTGAGAGTTATTAATTTCTTATGTTAAAGACTAGTAAAGTGAGTCAATTTGTTCCTTAGATTTGCTCTTTTATATAGATTAGTAGGTTCTTCACTGAGGTTTAGAAAATGTATTCTTGTTTATACATATATACATAATATACATTTATGTATGCAAAATATTTACATATAAACACACATAAGCATAGATAAATGATTTCAATAGGGCATTAACTATATAATATATTTAGCATATTTCTATATAGGGTTGATTCCCATTATTTGCAGTAGTAATGTTCTAAAACATTGCTGCAAATACTGAATTAGCAAATACTGGGCATTGCTCCTCGTGGAAATACTGGGTTAGATTACTATGTGCCTCTGGTCACAACATTTTCATTAGTGGATCAATGTATAACCTTGTTTTATGTATGCTTCTGTTTCAAGACACCTTATTTAATTTATATTACTGATCTATTAATGTTGAATTTGTGGCTCATGCCTAAGGGAAGCTTATGTAACATGCATTTTTTTTCATCAGGCACATCACAGCCTTCTTGCACTTGTAACACTGGACATTAGTTCAGCACTATCCTCGGGAGCTATTTTAACAGCAAACTCACCAACAAAAAGCACAGAGATATAAAAATATGGCACTAAATAGACTATAAAGGTCACTTGTTTATGAGAGCTGAAACAAGTAGGCAGAGCCACACCTTGTTTGACCTCAGCAGGAAACACCCGTGTAGGACGATTCATAAATTTTGGGGAAAGCCAGGATAGCTCAGCTGGTTACCCGCTCACTTTGCAGACCCGGGGAATGAGTATCAAATTCCGCCCCAGCTCTTGTGGACCCATATGCTGAACTGGGGTGTGCTTCCCATGTGGGAGGCCCCCAGTTTGGTTCTTGTTCTCAGGCTTGGCCCCTGGCTCAAAGAGGCCTGCCTCCCACTCAGGAGGCCCCTCGCCCAGTTCTTGCCCTGTGCGGCACCACCCACCTGTGTGGAAAGAAACCATGTTGAAAACTGAAAACGTACGACTATGGAGACTGCTCTGGGCCCTCTCACTTCTCTTTGTCTCTGTCTCTTTCTCTCTCTGTCTTGGTCAAAAACAATAAGATAAATCTTAACAATTATTTTTTTTACAACACTGTGCAGGCATATGAATGATCATGAAAGACCTGCAGTAGTGATTTTGGGGTTACAAAATAAATTTTAGTGGGTAGACAAATTTGTAAAAACAGAATCCACAAAAAATGAGAATCAACTGGCTATTTTATTGAATAATTTATTCAACAAAAATTTATTGGTTCCCTACATTATAAGTAAAGACCATGAATATATATACTGTATATTTGGTAAATGATGTGTGAATATAGGAATGATAAATATCTGAAGATATTAACACTTTTGTATATATGAGTGTATATAAACATAGACATGAATGCTGAAACCCACACCTACGTACATGTAAGTGAATCTGTTATTCCACTTTGGCCTGTTCTTCATATATGCCTGTGCAGTTACTGAGTAAAGTGGGGTGAAAAGAAAATTGGTAGTTTAGAATCTTTCAGAGATCCTTTGTACCACACAAAATAAAATTCACATGTCGTACTTGAGATATTTCACAAGCTAAACCCAGACCTTACTTTCAGTCTCATTTCCCAATACACCCATAAGCACCTCCAGCCATATAGAACCAATGTCTCCAAAAAAAATAAAAACTCAGCCTTCTACAGGCTTCCTCTTAACCCATAATGTTCTTCCTTATCTCTTGGTTGTAATTTTGCTCCAAGCCACCTCTTTTAGATAGTTTCCCAGTTACTTCCAGCTGATAAAACTTCTCTCACACTGTCGCCCCACTAGGGACTACATCTTGTAATACAGTTATTACTCTCCCTATATTTCCACAACTTTACCAGTCCCTACTATTCCACAACACTCTCCTAAATGATGGGGAAAAAAAAACAACAGAAAAATATTGGAAACACAAGCACTCCTCCCCCCTTCAATTCTGAGAAAGATTAAATTGTAACAAGTAACTACAAAATAATCAGAAAGTTGAACTATCGATATAGGCTTGACTCTAAACACCATACGTTCCACTTTAAACCTGACTGGGAGACATTTAACATAGTTTTCTCAGCACATAATTTTTTCCCTCGAAATTCGAAATAAATGATATATAATGAATTTTGGGGACACAGTATGTTTATAAGTCATGACCACAGGCATTCAGATGTAGCACTGCAACTCTTACAGAATAGCCCAGTTCTGCCTAATTTGATTGGGGTGCAGTGGAGGGAAGATTCTCCCTAGCCTCTGCTCATCTGTGTAAAGCTTTTGCTATTTGCAGGATCATAGGAAAGCAGTGCAAGCAAGTGACCCGGTTTCTGCCTGTGCAACTGAGGAAGAAAAAAAGGGACAACAGCATTTGTTAACTTAGCCCTTGTATGGGAAGACTTCCCCTGTCCTCTAGCTTACTTTGAAAATAACAATTGTCTTATACGGATAACCACCTTCCTGAGGGTGAGAAAGAAACTAACATTTACAGAGCCCATAGTTTAGTTTGTATCAGGAATTGTGCTGACCAGATGTTCTTCATTTAATCAGAGACAAAATTAACTTAAAAAACGTCTATTTTTATTTTCCCTCATGTGGAGTCAAACTTAAGTCGAAAAAAGGAAAGTAGAGGTGGGTAAGTGACTTTGAGACATCCTATTTCTTGATGTTTGTCAACTCTCTACCCCAAATTATCCAGTTAAGCTGGAATAGAAAAAATAATAATAATAAAAATAAAAAATAAAAAAAGGGAACAACTCTCATAATTCTAGAAAGTTAGTAAAAAAAATTTCCTTGTAGCATATTTTAAGATGGTAATAAGACATCCATTGTTTTTAGACTTGAACTTCTAGTTGTCTAGAAAGCAATGGGAACAGTATTTCAAACTTTATTTTTAAACTATGAATTTCTGATTTTCTGTATTTTATTTCTAAAAGTATGTAAACTTGAGGCTCATCTATCTTCAGAAGGGATATTTAATAGGTTTTAAGGGCTTAGACTCTTGTTTTGCAGCCCCAGGGACTGAGGATCAGATCCCAGCCCTGGCCTGTTTGGACCCATATGCTGAACTGGGATGAGCTTCCCATGCAGGAGGCCCCCCAGTTCAGTTCTTGCCTCCCAGGTAGGCCCCTGGCTTGAGGGGCCATGCCTCATATGCAGGAGCCCCCCAACCCAGTTTCTGACCTATATGGTCCTTGATTACCTGTAGGGAGCAAAACCATGTTGAAAAAACTGATGATGTACAAGTACGGAGACCGCTCTGGGCCCTTGGCCCCTTCTGTCTCTCTCTGTCTCTACCTCTGTCTCTGTCAAAAACTATAAAATAAATAAATAAATAAGGGCTTAGAACGTAAGTATGTAGAAGACACAGGCATAAAATGTGTAATATTTATCACATTCAACAAAATATTTTGTCCTTGAAATTTGTGTAATTTTCTTACATGAAAGAAATTAGAGAATATCAAAGGTTCTTACCTGGACTTTGAATCCTACAGCAGCAGCAACAAGTCCATGCCTTTAACCTAACTATGTAAAGTCTCTCGTTACATAGTTGTTCTTTTTCTAAATCAGTCCAATAATGATTAACTATCAGGTTATTGTCCTAGGCAACTAGAAGAAAATTAACTAGCTATTCTAAGAGTCTGTTTTAGACTCCTGTATTTTAAAGGTTATATTTGTAAGAATCCATAAAACATTTTTCTGTGAAAGTTCAATTATTGAGCTTTAGTTCCAAGAATAACTTATATTTGTTTACTTAAGTTGGTTGCATAAATTTTTTTTTCTTTAAGTATACAAATACAGCAGATTAATCCAGGTACTTAAAACTCTTTCAAATAGAAAATAATTCAAGGCAATTTATAAAATGTGTCTATAGTTTACTATTTAAAAGATAAATTATACTAATTTTGATTGATACTCAGGGGCAGTTCTAATATGAAGTGGATGAATAGTGGATGTCCCATGTAGAATAGTGAAGCACTAATTCATTACAAGATAGGTCTTCAAGTTACACATAATTTTTTTTTTT
>PVKE010044747.1:0-12896 GCA_004027555.1 Craseonycteris thonglongyai | reverse complement strand
ACTCATATTTTTAACCACTGTGTTGTGGTTATCAAATGTATTAGTCATTGTAAATACTACATCTAGATGCTTCAATACATAAGCTGCAGAATCTCATCAGATTAACAAAGGAAAGATAATATTGTTTATTCATGTTAAGATCCAAGATCCATTGCTGTTGAAATGCTATCTGTCGGTAATGTTATATGAGAAATAGAGTTGAGTGCCCCCAACCTTCCAAAAAAAGAACAATTGTATAGATTTGGTATAAATACAGTATTTTCTTTGTTATACCTTATAGATTTGGTATAAATATAGTATTTTCTCTGTCATACTTTACTTAATAATCTTGACTTTTCAGTATGAAAGAGGGAATTATTGAATTATTTTTAGTATGGAATGGCATATTTAAATGCCATACTAAATGTCTATTTCATAATTATGACCATAGTGATATTACAAAGAATAAGTCTCTTATTTGATCTACACAGGGGTGAGAGCAGAGAAGAGTAAACTATTTCGGGGGACTAATTTCTGTAAGAAATGATGAGAACGGGAGCTAGTACTGCTGTAGGAATTAAGAGAAGAGGTAGATAAAGCCTCCAAGCGAAATTTGGGAGATGGAATCAAAAGGACTATTTCCTAAAGGGCTTATTGAGTATTAGGTGTGATCAATGAAGGAGAATAATGGTTAGAGATACTTCTGAGGTTTTAGCATTAGGGTACAGTATGGGGGAAACATAATATAGAAGTGATTTCTCTATGTGTTTCAAGTAGGGGTTCTTTGTCAAGTCAGCAGGCATACCAGTTGTGCTGCATATGGACTTGTTTGCTTTGCTCTGAAAACCTCTAAGAGTAAAACCAAAAAATATATACTAAATGAGTTGTAGATTAACCAGGTTAACTTTATTCAATTATTTATTTAAAAGAGTACATCTGGATTGTATTCTAATTACTGTGCTAGAAATTAGAGGAAACAAAAGACAGAATCTCTGTATTCAGGGTGTTCAGGTCTAATGGAAGACAATTGTGATTTTACATAGTGCTAAATAAAAGCAAACTTGGGATGTTATGGTTATTCACAGTGCATGAAAACCTTGAAAGGTAGCAAAGAAGGTGAAAAATACCTTCCTAATAGGAAAGATAAGAATAAGATAAGGAAAAGACTAAGACAGGTTTAGTTTGAAGAAAGAATGTATACATAAACTCAGAAGGAAAACAGAGAATGACATGATTAAGGATAGGAGGAGGGGAAGTATGGCCTGAGCAGGGTCCTGCTATTATAAAAGGGGATAGCAAGAGATGGGGCTTGGGAAGTAAAAGTTACTATGTGAAAGATTCTTACATGCAAAATGCCTTTTGAATGCTTTACTTGAAAGATAAAGAAGCCACTGAAGGATTCTTAGCAAAAAAAAAAAAATGGCATGGTCACATTTACGTGTTCTAATGCAGCTCATCATGGGCTTCTAGTGAAGTCTAGCAGAGAGGTGACTGAACTAAAATAAAGTAAAGGGTGTCCCAAAATTCACGCAAGAAGTAATTTTGATAGAAAACACAGGTTTATAATTAAAACTTGTAAATTTTCATTGCTCAACAATGAAAACGCGTTGTTCTTTGGTGTAGCTCTCCATTTTTAATAACCCTGAACCGTCAGCTGTCATGCTGTCTTCTTTTTGTTGTTGGCAACACTTTACCCCACAAATGATGCAAAATTAAAATCTTGCGTGAATTTTGGGACATCCTTTAATTGCAGTGAGGGTGGAGAGGAGGTGGGTGGATTTAAGAAATGTTAAAGAGGTAAAATGAAGACAGTTTTTTTTATAAGCAGTAAGATTAAAGGCTACAAGGAAATTTTAGGGTAATTTGCAGCTTTCTGCCTTAAGTAACTAGGAAACTGATGGTACTATTCAACAAGACAGAAAAAAATAAAAAGATGAGCAAATCTGAAAAGGAAGGAAGAAAATAAACACATAAGTGTCTCTGAATCATTCAAGTAGAGATGTCCAGCAGGAATTTGTATATAATTTTCTAAGTGTAGTATAATATGACTCAAAGTTACATGTATTATCCATTCCTATCCCTATTTAGCTCAGTGCTTTAATGAAGTCAAGTTAGGGGCTCAATTTAATTTCTTCTTTACCTAACTGGCACACTTCTGCCAATGACAAGTGAGAATAGTAAGAGAAGAAAAGATTAAATGCAAATACATTGCTATAACTCATTGTTGATCAACGGTATCATTTTTTAGAACCTAATTATAAATTGAACTAAATAAAGACTTACCTTTTTATATCTTATACCTGTTTAAAAAGGAAAGTAATGTGGAAAAAAAAATCTAAACCACACATGAAATGGCACCTACCAAACCCCACAAGGTACTAGTTGATTTTATGTTGATGCCCATATATTTACTATTTTAAACTATTGTGAAGTGACTTTAAATTTTACCCATTTCTTGGGGAAGCCGGGATGGCTCAGCAGGTTAAGTGCTCTCTTTGAAGCCCCGAGGACCGAGGATCGAATCCCAGCCCCGGCTGGGGTGGACTCATATGCTGAACCGGGGCATGCTTCCCGAACGCGGTGAGGCCTCCAGTTCAGTTCAAAAAAAATTTTTTTTACCCATTTTCCCCACCCAAAAAATTAAATAATGAAATAAAAAGCAAATGGATGTGAAGTCACAGAAATGTTACATAATACCAATTACAAAACTATATTGTAGTTATACAAAATTATGATCTTCATGTGATAAAATGGGTGTTTATTCAAGTGAAGAACTACATAATTGCAAAACAAAGTCTGAAACAGCTAGACTAAGTAACGGGATTTCTTAAAAAATAAAATCTTCTTAGAAAACATAGCTTTACGTAAACTTTTTGGAAGTTAGTACAGTCTACATCATTTTACACATTTATTTAAAATTTAAATTAAGCAAGGTTGACCAAGGAAATTAGAAATGTAGCTCTCTGGTAAATAATTTAGAAAAAAGTCTGTCAGTACAGACTAGCTATATGAGATGGTAGAGGTTCCAGACATATTAAGCAGCTTAAATATTTCTGAATACTGGTAACTAATTCAAAGTCTCATAGTCACTGGTGGGTGCAATGGATATGTGTTCCAGAATTCCCAACCTTACGCTAACCTCTTGCGGGAAAGCTCACACAGAGCCCTCCTTGCCAGAACATTGAAAACTTCACCTAGCCACCATAAAGTTTTATAAATAACTTTAGAAGAAATATTCTTGCAAAAGAACCAGTAATTTTCTGCAACATGCCTTAGAATGTTGTTTTCTTTACTCTTTGGTTTGTATGGACCTAGTATGAGTCGTTTCAATCTGTTTCTTTGCTTCTTGGTGAAAATAACTTGTCTGAGAAGTCTCTTCTTTAGAAATTATGATTATTTCTGTTCATAATTTGAGATCATATAATCTCTAAGTGAGCTCTTATGTTACTACTTTAATCAGAAAATGTCTCTGCTGAATGAAGTTTGTTATTAATATGCAAATGAATGCTGTAGGCTGATGACAGTTTTTCCCAACCCATATTCAATTAACATACCAATAACTTTAGGTGCTTCTAGTGTAATCTGAATTAGTGTTTTACATGACAAAAATTTTTAACACTTCTTAGGTTGTGAGAATGAAGAATCTGAACCTAACATTTATTACTATAATGAAGTATATAAATCGAAAGAATAAAACAAAATGGCCAATGATGACATAAATATAACAATGTTATAAATAGTCTTATTCAAGTTTCTGAATTTACTACAGAATGAGGGAACCCAGTGACTACCTTTGGGACGCATTTAGTATTAAAATTAATAATTCTACCCATCTGTTATATTAGGATGATATAATTGAGTTTTCCTCTATCCTACAAATGAAAATGAAACAACAAAAATAAAGAATATCAAGAATATCATAACAGATCATATGATAAAGTGCTCAAACTCTTTAAGTACCAACTAAAGCAAATTTATATAATTGAAGTGTTCTAAGAGATTAAATTTAAGAATTAACCTGAAACCACTGTCTGCAGACTCCCTACTATATTAAGTGGAAAAGAACTTCTTTGGCCTCCAAGCACATTACTAGTCAGTATTTCTAACTAAATTATTATCTACCTGTCATGAGGCAGTTAGGAATCAATAGGAAATAAAACACTGAAGTCTTTCATTTTACTTTTTATGTTTTGGGAAATGATTTTATGTAATTTATTTATTCAGCAACTACTTATTTATCAGCTAATATTTTATAATCACTATCACAGTTTCTGGGGCTTATTGTGAAAAAAATATCGCTATTACTCAAACATAGTTCTTTTATATACTGGATATCTTTTTAAAGAATAAAATTTATATTTTATAATAAACAATGCTATCACCAAGGATGTCAAATTCTAGTTTTTGTGGAGGGGTTTACTAATTGTTTTTAATTGCTCCATATGTCTTATCACACAATTCTTTTGAGCATTAAAACATATCAGCTTCTATTAAAATTGTAAAGATTTGTGTGTGTCAGCATATTTGCCAGGGTTCTCCCTCTTTTCTGAATAGTGTTGACTTTGATGATGGTTTCTCCTGAGAAAAAAGGCTGGTGCCGCATTTCCCTCTTCTAATATTCAGTGTAAATCTAAATCATGCAAAAACATAGAACTTATTGAGCATTTCTGATACTCATAGCACTTATGTCATTAGTATTAAATGGATCAGAGTACCTATTTTTGTAGTAAAAAAAAAAGATTTCATATTCGTTTGAACTTTTATATTTCTTATTTCAAAGAATAGTTTAGGGCCAATCTGTTTCAGACACAATATAAAGACATTTAAAAGAGGAAGTTGATCCCTTAATAAAAGGTAGTATTCCCCACATTCAGGACACTAAGAACATAAAAGGTATACTTTTAAATATATAACACTCAGCCTTCTACTTCACATATGCCTCTTGTGTTTTATTAGGGTATTATTTTTGCCATTCACATGACTGACGTGTAATATACTGCCATCAACAAACAGACCAGTAACACAACTTCTAACAGCTCCTGTTGGCCTACTACTATTTGCTGTCATTGCTCTTAGAGGAATACTACATACTGTTATCACATTACTTTTTACATGCTCATTTTATTTTTAGTTCTAGTAGGTACTTGTAGAGTGCTTATTTTTACATAAGAAGAATTTAGAAAGGAGAGAACAAAATCCCAGGGAAATAAGACACACAGTGCTTTAACCACATATTTGGTTGCTTTGTTGTTGTTGTTTAATATTTATTATATTGTTTGAAAGGAGAGAGAGAGAGAAGATACAGAGAGAAGTGGGGAATAACCCAGAGCAGCCTCCATAGTTGAACATCATTAGCTGTGACATAGTTTCATTTCACACAGGTGGATGTGGGGCTGTGTTGGGTGGGATCCGAACCGGGGTCAGTTCATTATGTGTGTTTGCCTGGGCCAGGGCTGAGATTCAATCCCCAGAACTCCTAGTTGCAAGGCAAGCACTCAACATATTGAGATATATCAGAATTCCATGTTTTGTTTTGTTTTGTTTTGTTGTTGTTGCTATTTGTTCATTTCTTTTTTTCTTTTGATTTGTTTTGTTTTCTTCTCCTTTTTTTTTTTTTTTTTTTTTTTTTTTTTTTTTTTTTTTTTTTTTTTTTTTTCTTTTTGATTGTGGTGAAGGGGAGCATTGGTAATATGCCCAGTAAAATCAAATATAAAAGCAAAGCTAACAAACCCTTGGTGAAATACTTTTCATATAAAATCTGCCATCCTGTATCCCAATCTCACACCTAATCACATTTTTCTTTATAGTGCCTTGTGTAAGCAAATCAGTATACTGAATGGAAACTTTAATTTTTATTTTATTTGACCCTAAAAAGGCATATGACTTATTTTAAATGTGTTTTGTTTGTTTGTTTGTTTGTTTTGTTTTGTTTGTTTGTTTTTGAAGGACACTCTTCACTTGATTGCATGACACCATCATTCCCTGGTTTTCCTTTTACCTCTCTGCTTCTTCTGACCCTGTGCAGACGGACCTTCCTCTACCTGAGCATTTTGTAAAACCTTAGCTTATCAATATTTCCCAATGCTCTTCTTTGGTAATCTCTTCTATTCAAAATGTTTATCTCCTGGAGAGATCTCCCTATAAGATTCAAATCTTAAAATCCAATTCTCTGATTATTATCTTTTGTTCGGTATGTCAAAAAACAAACAAACAAAAACTTCATTTGTGTTTTTCCAAAGCAGAACTTGTATCATTATCCAGATCTTTACGTTTGTTTGTTTTTTCTCTGCTTCTATGACAATGAATGACATCATTATATGTTTAGTTTGCCATCTTCACTAACTTCCTATCACTCTATCCCTGTAGTCAAGGCATCGTTAAGTCTTATTGGTAGTACCTCTTAAATATCTTTCAAATGCATCCACTTTTTCTTTTTCTACCACCTCTCTCATCTAAGTCCAAAGGAAAAAAATATATAATGGAAGCCTAAATAGATCGATAGGTAGGTAGGTAGGTAGGTAGGTAGGTAGGTAGATGATGGATAAATGATAGATACTATTTGTCTATATTAAATAAAAATATTTTTAAAAGGTAGTGTAATTATGCTGCCTTTCTCTCTCTAAATTCCCTCTCCCTACTCTCTCTCTTGCACACACACACACACACACACACACACACACACACATCCTTTTCCACAGAATGGTACATTAGTTTAAAGTTCAGAATTTTTTACTGCTACTTCTTCTACAGTAGAGGAGTATATTTCTCCGCCTATTGAGTTTAGATCCAGCATGTAACTTGCTTTGGCCAATAGCTGAAGTTGGAGCTGAAAGCAGTCCTATTTCCATTTGCCTTCTAGTGTCTCTGCCATTACTAAACAGAAGTTGTCCAGGCTAGCCCACGACTGAAAAGAATGTAAGAGACACAGGAACAGATTTGAATTGCCTTTCTCAAGCCCAGCCTCTCCACAAACATAGTTTTATTAGCTAAATTATCTTAGCCTTGTATGCTACTGAGATTTGTGTGTTTGTTTCTTATTCAGTATTATTAAGGTCATGTTAACTGATATTTATGATTTCTTATTTTTCCAAATATTAAGTAACATATTTTGAATATGGCCAAAAAGATTCAGTATGGTTTGTCCCTATTACTACTGAACTCAGGTTTGGATGCTTGCATCTTATGAGCTAATGATACAGACAATGGTTCAAGAAAAATAGACTTATTCAAAATGCCTGAATCCTGGAAAGATGGTACACTATTGTCTCAAGGACAACCTTTCCCAATTTATAGGTACGTAAGAAGAGACAGAACAAAAAAAAAGAGGGAGTCAGTCAGACAATTCCTGGGTGCTGACGTTCAGAAAAATGCCTCGTTGGTTCGGTTCATTCTGAGATAATGTTATCCCAGGCCCAGTGGTAGGCATGATTCGTACGTCATCTGAAGTCTGGTTGCTGGCACCTGGATGTCTAAGGGCTGAATTGGTTTCTTTCAAGTCAGTATTCTAGCTATTGACGAAATGTACATGTACCACAAGAAAACAGAGCAATTGAATCCGGAAGAAGGGGAAGGAAACAAAAGAAAAGAAAAATAAACTAGATTGTTAAATTTTGAAAAATACATAGTCATTCTTACACTCCTACTTCATGTCCATCCTCATTCCTCACTAAGCTCCCTCTTCTCCTTGTGCCCAGTCACAATGGCCTTCTCCCAGCTCTGGGAAGTTGTGATTTCTTATACCACAGGAATTTCTTTCTTTTAGTTTCTTCTCATCCTTTAGAATGTCATCTTCTTTAGGATTAGCTTGGAACAATTACTATTCTACATTTGTTTGTGTGATTTTTTAATTGGTTTCTACCACTGGACTTTAATAACAGGGCTGTTTAAATGTTGAATGGAGTAATTCATGTTAAGAGGTGATCCAATCCTGATGTGAGTCTATTCTCAAGGTTCCCATTAATTACAATTTTTCTGACACTTTCTAGCCCAATTGCACCTACAAAGTTATATATATATATATATATATATATATATATATATATATATATATATATATATATATATATATACTAATTACATAGTTACATGTGTGTTAGGACAAATTAAAGTGATATAAACCAAATTTGATATACACACACAGCTATCTCTTTTCATAAGTCCAAACAGAGAACATTATAGATTTCTTCATCAGCTTTTCTTTAATATAATGAATTAGTCAAATTGAGAATCCAGTAGTCTTCTTGTTCTGTGCTTTCTTTGTGTCCTCCCATGAGTTGTTTCATGTTTTTTTTTTTCCAAAAAGAAAAAAAAGGTACTAACTTCATCACTAGCACCAACTTAGGTATAAATTTATAGCTGTATTTTCCAGCTCCCAGCACATGAAACAAAACCATCTCCTATATCCCTGTATTAAACTTAAAAATGGGTTCTCCTCACCGTAATAGAAAATTTGTGATTTAGAATCCTGGTGAAGAATTGTGCCATATTTAGGATATAATAAATATTTTCAACTACATTTATGCCAGTCTTTTGTTTATTTCACTTATAAAATACAGCAGTTTTAAGCATATAATAATTAATTTATATTTGTTATGTTAAAACATATTAATTATAAGGAATTACCTTTTTCACATATAACATTTTGGATCAAGAGCAAAATAATGAAATTGTCTACATTGCCTCTTTCCACTCCAGAAAGTAATTCTACCACATTCAAAGATGTCTTGTTATTTGAAGTCTATATCATGAGTTTATACTTCCTCTTTCATATTTTCATAGTCATTCTTCAACCTTCCACATATTCCCCATTTTTCTCAAGGGCATTTTTGTTCCTTGTTCCCTATATTCCCCTTTATCCAAACTCTTGTTAATATCCTGAGATACCATATGAATTTATTTAACAATCTTATTTCTGTTGTATGAAATGACACAGAAATGCTGTATCATTTCAAAGCCAATGATCTTTATTTACACTGCAGCAATACCCCACCAATTTAGGTTTATTTGGGACAATTCCAGAAAATTTTTATAACAAAGTCAATAATAACTTTCTCTGACATTTTATCCATTCATATTTTCAGTTGATTCAATCTTTCATTGAACTTGTATTTTTTCCGCATCTGTTCTTTATTTCCTGTTTGTTTCCAATCATTACAGCCTATCATTCCATACTAGTTTAAAAATCCTTTCTATTAGTCCTAAAGACTTTGATCCACACCGTTTTAATATTTACTCTCTAGCATACTGAATACTCCTAATTCCTTGAAGGTTTTTTGTTATTATTATTATTATTATTATTATTTTGACTTTTTGTTTGTTCATACCTTGTGTTTAAAGCCGTGGATAACTTCAAATACCTCTGTGTAAACTTTTACTTCTGGGATGCTCTCACTGGCAAAAATAATGAAACTGATATTCTGGTCATCCCAACCTTATTGTCTGGAATTGCTTGGCATGGTCATGGAATATTGAGGATCTAGTATATTAAATAGGTGTTTCAAGAGAGAATAAAGAGAAATTGTCAAATACTGCAAATTTGATCGAAAAAGGTTGATTCTCAGCCATTAGACAATAATAATAATGTGAAATTACTAGAAAAAGGAAATGATACTGTTTGATTTGTCCTAGAGTTTAGAAACAAAAAGGTCTAGATTTAATAATATAAAAAGCAAGTTGGGGATGCCAGAAGACCTCAGTGGTTGGGCTTTGCCTTGCAATTGCAAGGTCCGGGGTTCAATTCATGGCCCTGGCCTGTTCAAATCCATATACTGAATTTCATCACAACTGGTGACTGCCAGAATGGTTCAGAGGCAAAGGTTCTCACCTTCCACGTGGGAGACCCTCAGTCATTTCCCACACTGGGTGGCCCCACATCCACCTGTGTGGAATGAAACCGTGTAACAACTAATGATGTGTTACAACCCATGGGACCGGCCCCCCTTCTCTTTCTCTTTCTCTCTCTCTCTCTCCTCTCAAACAATAAAATAAATTTAAAAACAAGTTTTTATAGTGTAAATGTATATTAATATAAAATCAATGGTATAGAGAAAATGATAATTGTAAAATTAAACTTTATGTTTGTAGCTAAATATTATTAACGATTACCATAAAACTATTTTTTAGTTGTGATTTCCAAAACTGGCTATTTATGATAATCATAGTGGGATTTATTCTTAATACTGAAACCAGGGCTCCACCTTTGTGTTATAATTCTGTATGCATGTAGTAAGAATGAGGAGTCTCCATTTTTCATAAGCACCGAAATCAGTATAATGTGTGTACAGGTCTAAGGATCATTACCTTACAGGTAATGAGCAAAATTCAGTTCACCAAATCCCTCAATTTATGGAGTTCTACTTTGTTTCCCCCCTCTTTCTCATAATCAGTCATTTTAGGAGAAATTTTTGAGTTAAGAGCATTTTTTCTGTTTTTTTTCTACTAGAAATCATTTCTCATGGGTTGAAAAAACAGTCCTCTATGGGCCACGTTTCCCTCAGTCAGAGATGTTCAGCATTATCTTGTTGTCAATCACTCTTTCAGTAGTAATCACCTATCAATTTCACCTCTTCTGTCAAGCGAATTTTATGGCATTTATGATTTATGTAACAGGAACTGCTTTTCCAGAGCAAGGCATCAGCTTTGAACACTGTTTACAGGACTGAGATCTATTTCAATACCATGTGAGCAATGATTACCCTGAATGCTATTGAGAAGTAGTTTGAACAGCTTGAAGTTTAGTGGCAATTCTCTCCTCACAATCATCAGACAAATGCAGCATGTTGTGGATTTCTTTTGCAAAAAGGTGAACAAACAAACATCTCTCAATTCAAAAGCATTTTGTTTATGATTCAAAATATATTAAATATTACTCTATCAATGTTAAAAGAAAATGAGAGATTTTAATGCATAGGACAGCCATAATAATATAATTTTTTTAATAATTAAAATCTGACCTTACTTCACTTAAATAAAAATATGCCACCACTTTTGAAATGACATTTTAAACCTGAAGTTTTATAAAAATTAAATATGACTTTAATATTTTGGTCAGTAATGATTTAAAGAAACTGTTTACATTAGAAATGAGCTTTCTGGTGACCCATCAACAAAATTAAAATGCCTGGCTTGGTGGGCCTTGCCACACAAATACCAACAATTAAACCTGTTTCCCCTCAATTATTCAAAAAACAATAAAGAGAATTTGTTCTTTTTCCCCCCTAACATTCCTGAAAAAAATTAATATATTCATTTTAAGAATGTATAATTTGGGGAAGCCGGGGTGGCTCAGTGGGTTAAGCGCTCACTTTGCAGCGCCCGGGACCAGGGATCGAGTCCCGGCCCCTGCCCATGCAGAACCATGTGCTGAACTGGGAGCTCCCCCAGTTTAGTTCTCTCTCTGTCGCTGTATCTCTCTCTCTCTCTCTCGATCTCTCTCTTGATCTCTCTCTCTGTCAAAAATAAATAAATAAATAAATAATAAAATCATATCTTTAAAAAAAAGAAAAAAAACCGTATAATCTGCAAGGTAAACAGATTTAAGAATCATCCAATATCCTCAATTGTTTTAAAACTATCTCAACATCCAAATTTTGCGGCATTCTCTTATTAATCCCTTCCTGGAGCATACTCACCTAATCTTGTCTTGAGAATTGGTGTAATAGAGCCAGTGTATGCTAAAACATAAACAATACAAATTAATAAAAAATAGTAAATAATATCAATTAATAAAAATATTTATAGAATTATCTATAAAGTATTGCAGTGTAATTTTTTTAAGATTTATTTTTATTGTTTTTGACAAGGAGAGAGAGAGAGATACAGAGACAGAGAGAAGGGGGAGGGCCCAGAGCAGTCTTCATAGTTGCACATCATTGGTTTTTCCACATAGTTTCATTTCACAGGTGGGTGCGGGGCAGCACAGGGCAGGAACTGGGTCGGGGTTTCACCCCGGTGAGAACCAAACTGGGGACACTCCCCAGTTCAGCATATGGGTCCGCACAAGCCGGGGCCGGGATTCTATCCTCGGTCCCCAGGGCTGCAAAGTGGGCACTTAACCCACTGAGCCATCCCAGCTTCCCCTGCAGTGTAATTTTTAATGTAGTGTTTCAATTTATGTTGCCATACTTTACAAGGTCTGTTTTCTGGACTTGGGAAGGGTAGAGTGGCTAGTAAACTAACCACTCTACTTGAATTGAAATATGTCACTTTATCAAAGCAATGGCCATGTAATTCAAACTTAGAGCTGAAGAAAATGTTAATCATCACAACCCTATCTCTATAATATTACAAGGCATCCAAGAATATTGTGCAAAGAAACTTATTAAAAATATCTGTCTTACTCTATTGTCCATCCTCTGAGAATTTCTGAGAGGCTCTCCATCTGCTACTTCACTGAGCTTACTTTCCCGTATCATCTCTCTTCCCAGTTCCTCCTCTAATCTCTTGCTATGTCCTCTGCTATGCTGGAGTGGAAAGCAGTGAATCTTTCACTCTGACCACTTTCCTGTGATAATCTGACTACATTGTCTTTGTCCTCTCAACCCTTTGGCCTATTCACACTTATCATGCAAGTCCAGAAAACCAGACTATGTCAGTACCACAATGAGCAAAGAGAAGGGAAAGACTGAGAAAAATATTAATATTGTTTTACCCTTTTCACAAAAATGTGCACTACAGAAACTGTGTAATGCATTCAGTTAAGTCTTGAACTTGAAATGCTGATCATCTTAAAAGAAATAAAAAATTTGTTTTAAAAATTTAGATATACTTGATAAAATATCAAATATGTGAATAAAAAGTTAAGTAATATTCTGGACATCTATAGAGTACAATGTATTTTATATTATGAGTTTTATATATGTCTCCCAACAAAATTAGTATGTGTGTGTGTGTGTGTGTGTGTATATATATATATATAT
>PVKE010044746.1:0-12884 GCA_004027555.1 Craseonycteris thonglongyai | reverse complement strand
TTACTAAGCACATTGGATTCTTTGGTCTAAGTGTTTTTGCTCAATATTTGACACAGGTCTGTCTGTAGGACTCTTAAGTGAATAGGGAAAGCAAATAAATGTGACCTTTGTAAGGCTGGTATTTTCTTTATGAAGCCAAAGGGTACACAAATACACAAATATTAGTCCACTCTTGTTTTTGTGCCAGAAAACTTCTCTCTGGCTGACAGCATCTCTGTGCTCGATCTTTGGCATATTGCTGCCCATGTTGGTTCCCTGCAGGCCTTGCCATCTGTTTTACTGGTAAGGGGTTCCATCTCATCAGTATTCCTATCATGCAATTGAAAACAGCCTCTGATTGACCCTTTTCCTCACTTCTCCTTCCTGTTTACTTGGAACCAGCTCCAAAATCTCAAGAGTAGGTGGCTTTACTTTAGCCAGTTACCTTAGGATTAGTGATTACTAGAAGGTAAGAGATTGGCATCAAAGGGTGGAACATCTGTTATTGAAGTGATCTTGGTCTTGGGTAGAGTCTAAGAACTTGGAGAAAGTCTAATTCACTAATGCCTCCCTGGGATGGTCTCCTTTGGCCTCTCATCTTCTTGATGTGAGAGTATAAATGCTTGTCTTTCTCAGGTTTAATCCTTTGGTCTATCTTAGTTTAATAAGACCAGTGAGTGTACAAGTGGCAGAGACCCCCTGCCTCCTTCCTTTTGATGCTTCTCGAATTCTTGCCTGACAGTTCTGCACTCACTTAAACCTTCACAGTTGTCCAACTCATATCTTGGGAAGTCACTCGGAAAAAAAAAAAAAATCAGCTTGTGTCCTTTTCCCACATGTCCAGTTGAAGTTCCCTCTTCCAGCCCCCTATTTTGTATCTGAGGAATTTTGAGGCACTACCAGATAAAAGATGTTTCCTAATTTCAAACCATACATGAAGACCTATGTAAAGAAATGTGGCTATTGAAATGTTCCTGTGTTTTCTTAAGTATATACCGTATGTTAGGTAAGATAAAAAGGGAGAAGAAAAGGAACAATATGAGCAAAACCTCCAAATGCCTGAAGTCTCTAATGGCCTGATATCCTCTTTTTTCTTTTCTTAGTCTACTTCTTAAATTTCTTTTTTCTTATTTTATGTTATGCTTTCGCATTATACATTTTTTTTAATTTTACATCATACTTTTGTGTTATGTATCTATTCTACTATTAGTGGCCCTAATACTTTTTGAAAATAAAAGTGGTCTTTTAAGAAACACCTCTCAGTATTTGTTATAATTTCAATTCTAGAACATGATTTGCTCACCAGTTCTTAATTATTAAGAATTGCCCTAAGTGCTTTCTGGGAAGTTGTGTAGTGCAGGTGTTAACACAGACATACTAGCATCAGACTGCTGGAAGTTACTCTCAGTGGGTCTACATATAAATATGTGGTTTTTCTTGGGCAAGGTGCTTAATACTTTTGAGTATCAAATGGTAATGTTATGAGAACTAAATAAGTTTATATATATCAACATGTGTAAAGTTTGTGCAGTGGCAGTATCGTACCCAGTGAGGTTTTTCCAAGGCACAGTTATTACTATAAACACACATAAATATGGCTTATTCATCTTACAGCTTTACCATTGTCTGACTTTATTACCCAAACATTGCCTGGCAGAAAACAAATGCTCTCTACATGTTATCGCTATAAGTCTTTATTTTAGTTATTATCACAATCCTCAGATAGCTGTAATCCCCACTCTACAGGTGGGTGACAGAAGCCATAGGAGGCTATCTGACTTGCCCAGGGCCATGAATGTGGTGAGTGAACAGAGCCAATGCTCGTCCCCAGGTTTACCTGACCACAGAAGCTACGTGCTTCTCCGCTGAGCCACTGCCGCTTTATTTTGGTAGCACAGTTAAATAGATATGCTTAGACTGTTTAACAAATTCAAACTTGCATCTGCTAGTTCAGGTTCATTTCCTGATTTTTTTTTTTTAAGTAGTTATAATTTCTCTTGGATAAACTAATCTGTGATATTAGATTGCACAAAGTTTCTTGGCCTTGGTCTACCATAAATCTTGCTTCTTTGAGACACATTTAAGGACGTCAGAGGTCCAGGATTAGTCCTTAATATCAACTGTTCTTTTTTAAGCAAGGAAGCCCCCTAAGGAGATGTTCTTACGCATAGAGTATAATGCAGGGCAGATGGAAATGACACGAAGCTGTGTGTATGCTCCTTCCACATATGTCTTAAGAGATCTGAGTTGTTCAGTAAATGAACTCTCATGTGAAATCAAGAAATAGTGAATTTCCTTCACCGAAGTGGCTTATTGGCCATTTAGCAGAGATTTAACCTTCATGACACTTTCTCTGCCCATGGACCTGGGGATATCCTGGCACACTTGAGGTGTGCATTGGCCACCTTTCAGCCGCATGAGTGCAGGGGAATGTATTCACAGATGGAAAGAATGACAGGAGCCACAAGGGAGCTTCTGACTGTGAGGAAGGGGGGCGGGGAGGTATGGTATAGTCAAGTGAATGGTTGGTTCTTAATCTGAGTGGTTTGTGGAGTTTGTCATTGTATCATATTCCTAAATAACTGTGACTTCTCCCTGTGCCATACTTCCCCTCTTATTATTCAAGACATTCCTTCAGTACATACTAGGCTGACCATCGGTACCATTTAAAATGGGACAGACAACAACAGTACTGTCCTGTTTCAAATGGTACCGATGGTCAGCCTAATCTCACTGGGTTAACTTCAAGGTTACAATAGGTTGACCATACATACCGTTTAAAATGGGACAGTACCATTCTTTTCTGTCCTGTTTAAAATGGCGCCTCTGGTCGTCCTAGTACATATACCCACACATCCTCATTTTCTGTTCAATATTCTATACGTTTTTGCTTTTTTGGTCTCAGATTCCGTCCTTCTCCTTAAACATGAGTCCTTCCGTTTACTCAGAGACATGAGTCTAGGTGAAGGGGCAGATTTGGTCTCCAGACTTTGTCATTCCTCCATTCCCAGTGGAAGAGCCTACTTTTTAGTGGAAAAGCATCTTCACCGAAGCGGGTGATGGTTGGATGCCTACAAACAATTTTCTTTTGATGAATTTATTATTACTGGACAGAAACAAATCTCTCTCCTGTATTTGTTGTTATCTCAGTATCTTCTAGATGGCAAGGCATACGTATGGGACAAATAATACCTGTAAATTGTCTTTCAACAGGCACTTTACATCTGGAATCAAAGAGAATCTCTAGTTCTTGATAACCCTTTATCATCTTCATGTGGGAACTTTTTAAATGCTCTAATAGGTGGTTAGTGATAAGGACACATATCTAGTGATTATTATATTATTGAATCATTTGTTGTTGAGTTTTGGCTAATGTCAGAATTTGACTTTTTCTCTTTCAGCTGTCCCATTTCCTCCAAGTCACCGGCTTACAGCAAAAGAAGTGTTTGATAACGATGGGAAACCTCGTGTGGATATCTTAAAGGCACATCTCATGAAGGAGGGCAGGCTGGAAGAGAGTGTGGCGTTGAGAATAATAACAGAGGGGGCTTCAATTCTTCGACAGGAAAAAAATTTGCTGGATATTGATGCACCAGTCACAGGTGAGTCCTGAGGGTGGAGTTGGCCCACTAGGACCCATACTTTATTGTTTTTAACATCAAACCAAAAGTAGTTAATTTTCATAAAATAGCTTTTTCACACCACTTATTTACTGTCAAATATGTACATTAAGAACTAAAGCTATACATATATAAATTATTTTCATGCGTTGAATATCTGTAATATTATGATGCTCTAAAAAGGGGTGTGCAGTTAAGAGATGACAAAGATATTTCAAAGTAATGTTTTAATTTAAGTAGTAGTGTTATTTGTCAGTAAAACTAACTGGCACAAACAACATAGTGATCTAGTAAGTTTAATTACAAGAAGTATACTAAGGCCTCCTCAGCAGTTGAGTAAGTGATGGTGTTAAAGCAGTGGTTCTCAAAGTGTCATCCCTAGAACAGAACTACCATCATCAATGGACACTTGTTAAAATGTGAATTATCAGACCCCACCCAAGGGTGAGGCTCAGCAGTGTTTTATTAAGGTGTCTAGGCGAATTGAGTGTTTTTGATATTACTTGTGGGTAGATACATATTTTACATAAGCATTAACTTCTTTCAGACCATAAAAATTAAAATCTTGTCACAAATTTGTATGTTATAGAGGGTCAACTATTAGAGACTTTAGATCTACCCTTTGTGGAGTTTGTTAAACTTGCAAGTTTTCATTTTTAGAGAAGCTAAAAAATATTTATTTTCTTAATTATTTTCATTCTTGCAAAGGGGAAAATAATTTAGAAAGAGAGTATTGTCTTTTTTTTTAAATAAAGGGGACATTTAAAAATATTTTGTATGTACTAATTGCTTTTTTCTCCCACATCTTCATTACTTATATTATTGGCCTTCAGATGTATGTATAAATGTTACTGTTGAGAGAAAGATAAACTGTTTTGAATATCAAACTGGACCTTGTTCCTATTACCAAAAAAAAAAAATGACATTACTTACCTTTTGTGTTTGGTTGGCAATGCTGTTTTTACTCTTTGTAATTCAAAAAAAGTAATGAATGTGTTTGGGGCCAGGCAGCAAGAGAATTTAGCGCCAGCTATGTTAACTCATTGTTGGAGCAGAGTGGTAAAGAAACCAAGCCTCAGACTTCCGTTGTGTGTAACGAAGAACCCCTTTTCCATGTATTAAAATGGGGTCACGTATTATCTCCAACATATTGATACGGTGAAAAATATAGGAGCAAAACAAATGTGAACATGCTTTACTTTTTTAGGTGCTTACATGTACTACATTTTTTAGTGTATAAATATTAGTTTAGAATCTACCAGCCAAAAAAGAAATTACTTTAAAATTGATGACAAATTTTATTTATAAATTAATGGTAAAATATTAGAATCAAATAATACCTTTACCATTAAGTTTATTTGCTTTTGGTAAGAATGACTGGCTTGATATTTTATTACAAATTTATTTATTTTTTCTCCATCTCACTTGACAATCTGTGATTTTTAATAAAGAATGAAGTCCACTCTTTTGTTTCATTAGGCTCTGTCCTGAAAGAAAACACAGGGAGGATTCTGGAAGAGTCAGATTTATGATGTTTTATCCTAGAACCTCTCTGGAATCCATAGAATAAATGCCCTCATAGTCATTAGAGAGTACGCACCTGGTTCTTTCTAGTGAGATTGTAATGGAAACTTGGAAAATTTTGAGATATAAATATGAAGACACTTTGGAAATCAGGACTCATTTATGTGTAACTTTTCCTTGGGGAAGAAAAAAACTTAAGTTTTTTAGACGGTGACAGAAGTAGCCATGGAGACATCACAGACACTAGCACTAGTGAAGTACAACCAAAGCAGGAAACACCTTTCTCTCAGAGTGTTTATATTTTATTATAAAGGCAAGATCCTATGGAGCATCCAGGAGATTCTATTGCAATGATCTCTTCATCTCTTTTCTGGGAATATGAGGATATGGAATAAAAGTGACTTGGGAAAGAAAAAAAAGCATGTATTTTAACATTTTGATAAAAAAGAGGGGAAAAAAATAAGTTTTTGTGTATAATTCATCAGAAAGCTAAGTTCATAGCTTCATATTTCCCTCATGAGTTTATGAGTAAAAGAGAAATTCTGGAGGAATGCACGATAAAAGCAGGGTACATTGGTCAAAGCAAGTTACGATCTCTTTGTACTTCAAGATACTTATATTTTATTGGTAAAATTTTATAATATATAATTGTGTTCTGAGATTTTATTTTATCTGAACAGTTGAGCCAGCAGTGTGATATTGATTGTTAAATATTTGTCACTTGGGTAACTGAATCACCAACAGTATAATACTGTTAATACTAGGCTATGCAATAAAAAGCATAGTTTACATTTAAAAGTCTTTAGGGTAGAGTATTCTTGGTATTGTTAAGAATTCCACACTTAGAAAGATGAATAACTTTAAAAAAACCAAGGAAGTAGATGAGGAGAGGGGAGAAGAAGGAAAATAATACAGTTATGATTGAGAACCTGTGAAAAAAAGATCAAAGGGAAAGAAGCAAGAACTTTTAATGTCAGGAGGCAAAAGCCTGCAGCCTTACTAAATGGTGCTTTTCAAGTGGTAATAGAAGCTGTCTGTCACCTGCATATGACAGATGCCAAAAACTGGTAAGGTGAGTGGGTCTGGATAGAAACCAGCCAATAAAACTTCTTTTGTGGAATTCAACTTTGTAGTAGATACATAAATTCACAAGTGAAACAAATAACAACTATTTTATAATTATATACAAAAGCCACTTCCAGCTTCCTCTTCAATCTTCCTCGTTTTACGTTTTATTAATAAAAATGTTTTACTCTCAAATGTTTAATGAGAAGTTATGCTAACATCTGTGCCATGCTTTGCCCCCATTTAGAAACGATTGTCCTAGTTATTTGAAATCTGGACACTTATTTCATTCCTTTAGCATTTCTTTTCCGCTTAAATGTACAAAACTGCCCAACTCCTCTTCCACATCACTGATCAAGTGTTTATAAAGTAGTGAAAGGTTATGTTCATTTAGGATATTTTCCCCTTAAAATTCAGTCTGTTTCATTTTGAGAAGACAGAAGGAGCAGAAAGCTGCTTGTACAGGTCCCTCTGGAGGAGGCAAAGATTTATGTTTACAACCCTTCAGGAGAAGGGATTTAGATAAACCAGAAACCATCTCCTTGGGATAGTGGTGGTGAGGTTTACCTATGGGTCCCAGTCAAAACAAGGGAGGTCTGCAGCACTTCCTGCTCTTTTCTCTAAACTAACTTGTCTTATTAGAATGGTAGCTGATTAGAATGCATTCAGAGATTTAATTTGAAGACTGTGTTTTTGTGTTGTTGGAGGCATTTTGTGAAGGGAAGTATTTTCCCACTTTGACTCTTTTCTGAAAATTGAATTGAATTATCTTTGTTTCCTTGAAAACACACAAATATGGATCATTAAAACCTGTGGCCAAATAGCGGTGTGGCAACTTGCTATGGACTGAATATTTGTGTCTCCCAGCAGTCAGATGTTGAACTCGTAATTCCCAGTGTGATGTTATTTGGCAATGGGCCTTTGGGAGGTAATTAGGTTTTGATGAAAGTCATGAGGATAGAGCCCCTGGGATCACTGCCCTTATAAGAAGAGGGAGAGATGAGAGCCTGTCCCCCAACTAAAGACACACGAAGATGGTCATCCGCAAACCAGGAATAAGGCCCTCACCAAACACTGAATATTCCAGCACTGGGAGCTTGGACATTCCAGCCTCTGTGGTTTGTGGTTTAAGCTATCTAGTCTGTGGTTTTTGGTTACAGCAGCCTAAACTAAAACTCAACTCATTTTGGGAATTTAGTTTAAAAACAACATTTATGGAACGTTTTTCTGGTACAGGTGCTATGGGTCACACACAGCTGAATAAGACTGGTTTCTGCTCTCCAAGGGCTCAGAATATACCAGGAAAACACAGCTATTTGCCCAAAGATATGTACGTCAAAATCAGATCAGTCAGTGCGCATTGATTATTTCATTTCATCTTTGAGTTAAAGAAATTGTCACTAGCTGGACCTGTCCTGAATAAGGATTGAACAGTCTTTCAGCAGGTTAGGAATTGTGAGTGACAAAGCGCACGACAGACAGGTAGTTGTTGACTACAATACTCAAGGTCTACTTGGAGAGTCAGCTGCATAAACAGATAATTACTATATAATTTGTAATGGAGCTACCTACAAACTAGTATGGGAACTCAAAAAGAGGAATGCAGGGAAACCAACCAAGTCTCGACAGACTACATGATATTTGAACTGGATTATGTGTGATAAATAAAATTATACCATGTGAAAAAACTAGGGAAGGATATTCTGGGCCGAGACAATAGCATACTGAAGGCACTATAGTATTTTTTGTGAAGTGGCAAGTTGTGCTCTTAGAGGTTTGCTGTGTGAAGACAAAGGTATGAAGAGTGTTTGGGGGTGAGATTGAATTTGGACATCAGAGTCAGATATTAATTAGTCTCTCATGGGAAGCACTTAAACATCCTGATACTGTCCTATAGGCACTGAGGAGTCCAGAAGGTCTTCAGGTAGGGGGCTGCATTATCAAACTTGTGACTAGAATAGCATGCCGGCTGGGATGCATAGAGTGGAGTGCAGAGGGAAGTGGAGTGAGTGGACAGGGCTTGATTAAGAAGCTTTCCTACTTGTCCAGGGGAGCCATAATGATGACTTTGTCAGGGTAAGGGGTTGGATCCAATTTTGATTAGAGGGACTTCTAAAATTGACAGTAAAAATATCTACCTGGTTTGTACTTAATATCCTTTAAAGCCTTCTGGAATGTGATAGGATGCAGCAATCCAACCATTTCTTGAAGTTCTCATGTTTTCCTGTTTTCCCTTTGACATAGCAGAGAACATTTCCCTCCTTTGTAAAGCGAAGGCAGACCAGGAGTTTCAGTTTTTGAATAGAGTGATTTAGAACTCATTTTCCGCTCTCTGGGCCGAGGGGATAGGCCGGCATCAGCTAGGCAGACTGCTAATCTCTCTGGTTTGTCTGTTTCCTGCAGTGGGAGATTTGTCCCTTAGGCAGCAGAGGATTCCCTCAGTGGCTGCTTCTGCCATTTAGCATGTCAGGCAGTTGCCAGGAGAACCCTCTGGCTTTGTTCCTGGATGTGAGAGTGGACCAGTGGCCAAGTTTAAGGTCATGGCATTCCTTCCCTTACAGCAGCTGACGTCAATTAGGAGAATTCCCCATGCCTTTACTCTGGGGAGAGTTAAGTGGGGCTAAGAATCCGGTGTCTTTTGAGACCTAAAAGGTCACTGTTTATTCTCCTCATACTATCGTTTGTCACTATCAAAGCAACATGGCCTCAGTTTATATGGGGATAAAATATTACTTCTGGGGCATTTTGCCCACTTGTGATTTCAGTGGCCAAATTCTTCAGGGCTTGCCCTGCAGCCAGAGGCCTATTTTGGTCCCCGTGCCGCTGCTGGCAGTCAATACACTTTAGTCCCAGCCTGTGGCAGCAGCTCATTGTCTTGACGTCCTCATTCCCCTTAATTTGGGCCCTTGATTAATAATAAAAATAATAATAATATAATAATAAAGAAATGATAAATGGTCATTGTGTGAGAGCCAGAGTCCTTTTTCTGAAACTGTTTACTCTAGTTTTGCAAGGTTGTTCTTAGGAAATCCATCTTAAAAATGAGGACAGGGCATCTCAGAGTTGCTCAGTGTGTCTCACACTTGAGCATGGATCAGAACCACTCAGAGGACTTCAGAAAACACAGATTGCTGAGTCCTCCTTCCAGAGTCTTTGGTTTAGTAGGTCTGGAGTTGGGCTGAGAATTTGAATATCTAACAGTTTCCCAGGTGGTGGGGATGCCCTTGGTCTAGAACTACACTGTGGGAACCACTGGTCTGAGGTTTCCAGCTAGCAAGCTGGCCACCTTTCTCTGAACAGGTCCCCATCTACATAACGCATGTTTAGCTATTCCACCATATTATATACACTGTGCTATTTCTATATTAGATTTTTAAAATCAGGCATTCTTAGTTCATTTGATGGAATTTGTTCTTGTATATTACTGAAGAAAACATACTAAGAATGCTAAGTTCCCTCAAAAATAGAAAGGGTAAATTATTTTGACTGTTGGTTATAATTTATTATATTTTAAATGATAATGAATTGTTATAATACAAGGGGGCAAGACAAAACAATAGGGCCAAGGGCATTTGGGCCACAGAGTTTATCCACGTAGTTTATTTTCCAGTGAAAAACTGTTGTAGTACTTTTTGTACAAGTTCTCTGAGAGTTGACTATAGAAAGCAACTGCTGGGACAATTTATAAAAGAAAATAAGGAAGATTTGTTTCAAAAGTGTCTTGAAATGAAAAATGTGGTAATGAGTATAGTATCACATTAAGAATAGCTGAGCCATAGTACTTCAGCACTTGTGTACAATGTGCAAGTCAGTAATGATCTATTAACATCAATAAATGTATAACACCACCCAGAGGAAACTGTTGACAGTCATAACAATTATATTATAATTACACAAATAGATATTTTGGTTTATGACACCATGTACCCTGCCCTTTTCAATTTGCTATGAATCAGGACTTTTCTCACAGATAATGAAGTGTCTAAGCACCATTAGTAAGAGAATGCCTATGGTTGTTTTCATAGGAAGATAAAAATCCCCCAAACTGTCATTTCTAAAGTTTGAAAGTTATCGCTGGCAGTGATAATATTCTGATGGTTTTGGAGGAGATTGAAATATAATCAATACTACTGTGTTTTTAAGAGAATATTTAAAATAATACTAAAATGCTTCTAGATAAGGAAAGGGCATTCTTCAGAGGCACCATAAAGAAAAAATGTAGATGCTCTTTTCTTTGCACAGATTAAGTCCACATGTCCTGTCTCATCTCGTGTTTTATTTTCTCATTGGAGTGTCCCTAATAATTTCAGACTCCATTGATTTTATTCCCCTGTGAGCCAGTAATGTTTATGGGCTTTAATGAACTTTCCCAAATACTGGTCACAGAATAGTACTGGTCTATTATCTGGCCCAGAGTGAAATGACCTTTTTTCATTTTAGTGAGAATGCTTTCTTTTTGTGTATGAAAGTAGGTGACAGGAGATCGCAATTGTTTTTTAAATAACTCTTTGGGGGACAGATTATGAGTTACTTTTGTTGTAAGGCCAGCATTTAAGTTTTTGTTTCTGTTTTTTTGTTGTTGTTGGCCAGTCATTAGTATAAACACTGTACATTTTACCTGTTAGTTTTTGTACAAACCCTATGAAGGAAGCACTGTTACCAGCTCCATTTTACAAATGAGGAAACTGAAGCTCAGTGAAATGGAGTATAGTACCTAAGGTTACCCAGCTAGGAATTGCCAGGATTGGTTTTAAAACTCACAGTTCAACCATGTCTACTCCCTTTTTTATTTGGGTGTAGAAGTTAATTTTACAGATCCATGAAGGCATTAAATCTGGGAATAATTCTAAAATGTGGCATTCAATAGTATTGGTCGGTTTTCTTTTTTGTTTGTTTTATGCTGTTTATTATAAAATGTTAACATGTGAGGACATAGATTTTTTTTTTTTAATATTATTATATTTTATTGTTAAATTTAATGGGGTGACATTGGTTGGTAACAATCAGACAGTTTCCCAATGGACAACTCCACATCACATCACCCATGCATCGCATTATGTGCCCAGCTCCCAGAATCAGGTCCCTCTCCAGAGGACATAGATCTTGTGTTATGCTTTTATAGATTTCCTCTATTTAAAAATAATTTTCAGGGGATGCCGGGATGGCTCAGTTGGCTAAGTGCTCGCTTTGCAGCCCCGGGGACCGAGGATCGAATCCCGGCCCTGGCCCCATGTGGACCCATATGCTGAACTAGGAAGTGCCCCCAGTTCAGTTCTCACCGGGGTGAGACCCCGGCCCAGTTCCTGCCCTATGCAGCCCCACACTCACCTGTGGAATGAAACTATGTGGAAAAACCAATGATGTGCAACTATGGAGACTGTTCTGGGCCCTCCCTCTTCTCTCTGTATCTCTGTATCTTTCTCTGTCTCTCTATGTCAAAAACAATAAAAATAAATGTTAAAAATATAAAAAATAAAAAATAAAAATAATTTTCATATAAATGCATTGATGATTTGCTCATAGTTAATTATGATAATATAACAGAAGTATCTAAGAACCTCTGAAACAGTATATGTATGTCTGTACGAGGGCTGTTCATAAAAAATTCAGCCATTGTCAATAAAATGAGAACAGTTGCATGGCTGGATACTTTCCGCACAGCTCTTTGTGTGTGTAGATGTGTGTGTGTGGATGTGTGTATGTCCAGTGTAATCATTTCAAAAGCAGTTATTTTTTCATTTTATACTTTTCTTCTGAATAGCTAATTGTTGATTTCTGCCTTAAGTGGAAGATTTTGGACATGTGAGATACTGGATAAATAAAATATACAAACTTGTCAGAAGTAGTGTCTCACAAAAGAATCTGGTTTAATTGGTGGATTAGTAAGGGGGGGAAATTAAGTTTTGAGACAGCTGCTTTACCACTATGTAAAATGACTATGTTGGCATATAAAATGTTTTAAGATATTAGTTAAATGGCTTTATACACATATTCTTGCTAATGTTACATTGTATTTCCTCAAAGAAGGCCTTTAGGCAGTTTGATCCTGGATTTGCTTTTGTCTTGGTCGGATCACTTGTCCTCCTACTATTTTGTCCAACTCCCCACCACTGAGTGAGCATTGCCCCATGATGTGATATGAGAGTCCATGGGATGGTCTGAGACTTAGGTCAGTTTGTTTAGGAGGAAGAAGAAAAAGTCCAATGTTCCTTTCCTAAAATTGAACCCTAAAAGGTATATGTGTAAATTCCTCTATATGTATATAAATCACAACCCAAGAATAAAATACAGATGGGTAACAAGTCTCCTTTAATTTGCTTTCATCATAAGAAAATAACATTCTAGGAGAGCTCAGCAGTGGAACACTTGCCTTGAAACTGCAAGGTTCAGGGTTCGGTTCCTGGAGCTGGCCCATACCAACCCATATGCTGAAACTGCAGCACAACTGGTAACCGCTATGATGGTTCTGCTGTGAAGGTTCTTGCCTTCCATGCAGGAGGCCCGCTTTGGTTCCCGCCCTGCAAAGCCCACATCTACCTGTGTGGAATGAAACCATGTCACAACTAATGATGTACAACTATGGAGACTGCTCTGGGCTTTCCCCCCTTCTCTTTCTCTCTCTCTCTCTCTCTCTCTCTCTCTCTCTCTCTGGGCTTTCCCCCCTTCTCTTTCTCTCTCTCTCTCTCTCTCTCTCTC
>PVKE010044745.1:0-12883 GCA_004027555.1 Craseonycteris thonglongyai | reverse complement strand
TCTTAATGCAACACAAAATAGATGTGAAAATAAAAACATTAATATGTGTCTATAAGCAAAATAAATAAGCAAGATAAATATCTACAGAAGAGAAAAACGTTGAAATATCACATAAATTACATACCTTGTTCTTTTTTTTTTTTAAGATATATTTTTATTGTTTTTGACAGAGAGAGAGAGAGATACAGAGACAGAGAGAAGTGGGAGGGCCCAGAGCAGTCTCCATAGTTGCACATCATTGGTTTTTCCACATAGTTTCATTCCACAGGTGGGCTTGGGGCTGCACAGGGCAGGAACTGGGCCGGGGTCTCACCCCGGTGAGAACCGAACTGGGGGAACCCCCCAGTTCAGCATATGAGTCCGCACGGGCCGGGGCCGGGATTCGATCCTCAGTCCCTGGGGCTGCAAAGTGAGCGCTTAACCCACTGAGCCATCCCGGCTTCCCCAATTGTTCTTAAATAAATATAAATTTACATTTATTAAATCATGACAGGTTGTGTATTTTACCGATGAAAATAATAGATTTCTATAGTGACACAGCTATAGATAGTGCAGGTAAGGGACCAAATATATAATGTCCCTTGAAGGTAAACATTAAAACAAATACTTGAATGTTTTTTTCATTCCACAATATTAACTTTTAAAAAGAGAAGGGATGCCAGGATATAGCTCAGCAGGTTGAGCGCTTGCCTTGCAACCACCAGGTCCAGGGATCAAATCCCAGCCACCGCCCATGCAAACCCCTATACTGAACTTCAGTGCAGCTGGTCACAGCCTGGATGGGAGCAAAGGTTCTCAGCTCCTCTGCGGGAGGCCCCCAGTTCTGCTTGTCCCACGTGGCCCCACACCCACCTGTGTGGAATGAAACTGTCACAACTAATGATGTACAGCTATGGAGACTGCTCTGGGCCCTCCTTCTTCTCTCTCTCTCTCTCTCTCTCTCTCTCTCTCTCTCTCTCTCTCTCTCCTTCTCTCAAACAATAAACTAAAAAGAGAGAGCAAACCAAATGAAGTGAAAGCTGACTGCACTGCTCAGAGTAGCCTCCAGCTATTTTCTCGCCTCTGTGCACCAAGGCAAATGTAAAAGGCATCAGGACGTTACCCATGGGGCTTTCTCTGCACACCGTTCCCTCTTTGCTTTTGTCCAAACCCAAGAGCTAATGAGAGCTAGACACCAACTTGGCACAAAAGCAGCCTGCGCCCCACCTGGACACCTCTGGTCCTCGCTATGGGACAATGGGTTGCTTGGGTCCGCGTCCCTGACCACCAGAGGCCTTTCCGCAGCCAGAGGAAGTGGGAAGCCCGAGTGCGCGGGAAAGGGAAGAGGTCGTCCCTGACTCCATCACTTTTGCATGTTGTGGGAGCCCTGGGACAGGACTGGCCGCAACCCGCTGAGAAATAGTGTTCCCTCGCCACTTCGCGCTTCATGTTTTGCGGCTTCAGTGCTTCGTGGGTTTTTCCGAAATATTCATCAAAAAATAAAAATGAAAAAATACAACCATGTCGGCAGCCACATGGCGGAAAGGAGCGTTGTTTCATGTTGATGACAAAGTCTGCAAGTGAGGAAGAAAACGAAGAGGAAGACGAAGAAGAAACTGAAAAGCGTGGCCTGACCCTGGAGAATCTGCAACAATTGTGCCACATGGCAAGAGCGATGCAACCATTGGCACAAGACATGGATGACAATAGGGTTCGAGCTGTCGAGTGCAGCCATCGCGTGGACGGGGTCATGTCCTTGTACAGGGGGATTTTGAAGGAAAAGAAAAAACAAAGACAACAACGACCCATCACCATGTTTCTCTCCAAGGTAACCCAGCTCTCCCGTCAGCGCCTCCAGCAGAAGAGGCTCCGAGGGAGCCTAACGCTTCTACGCGTCACGTGAGCGCCTCTCCTCCGCCCCCCACACGAGACTCCTCGCCTCTCTCAGAAAGCCATGCTGGGGAAGCCGGGATGGCTCAGTGGGTTAAGTGCTCACTTTGCAGCGCTGGGGACTGAGGATCGAATCCCAACCCCGGCCCGTGCGGACCCATATGCTGAACTGGGAGCTCCCCCAGTTCAGTTCTCTCTCTCTCCTCTCTCTCTCTCTCTCTCTCTCTCTCTCTCTCTCTCTCTCTGTCAAAAATAAATAAATAAATAAAATATATTAAAAAAAATACGGCATTTAAAAAAAAAAAAAGAAAAAAGAAAGCAATGCTGATTAATGTTTATTACCGTATAAGGTTTTGTCATTAACCTTATTCATTAGCACTGACACGTTTAAGTCAATACGTATACTGTTGTCATTTTTGTCTTACATGAGTAAAGTATGAATACTGTTTACATATTTAAAACATTCGTGTACCCGCACACACGAACATTCCTCGGGGCCAATCCTACTTCGCGGTTTTTCCGCTTTTGCGGCAGGTTCTGGTCCCCATGAACCGCGAAAAACGAGGGGTCGCTGTACCTGCAAAACTCAAAAAGCCCCGCCTCGCTCCTGCAAGCGCCGCTCAGCCCCACCCCTGCCCTGGAGCTGAAGCCCAGGCCAGAAGCCCGCCCCCGCCCAGCGACCCGCCGTGGGCCCCACGAGGCCGGCAGCCTCAGGCCCCGCGCAGGGCGTGGGAGCCGCGGGACCGAGCGCGCACGGTACCGGCTTGTCCATGGCGCTGCGCTGCTGCGCGCGGGGCGGCGGCCCGTGGCTGTCCTTTGCGCTCGCTGCTCCGGGCCTCTGCGCCGGCTGTCGCCACTGTTGGTGGCTTACGAGGTTGCCTTGGAGACGAGCAATGCTCCGCCTGGACAGCAGGCTCCCTCTTCCGGGCTCCAGCGCCTTCCCGGGCCGGCGCCGCAGCCTCCCCGGGCGGCCTGCGTGCGGTGGTGCTTCTGGCCGCGGAGCCCCGAGGCCGCTTCCTGAATGTTTTCCATCAGGGGTCTGTGACATCCCAGCACAGTGATACTTCCAGCATCAGCCAAGTTCACGTGCTTGGAATTCCTTTGCATATGGGATTGGATGCGTTTTTAGCTTCAGGAGAAAGCATTCACGATGGAATTTCCAATGTTTCCGCTGTAATTCGCACATCTTCCCAGTCTTGATTCATATTTAGGTTCCGCTCATCACTGCCTCCTCAACTTGGAACTCAGTGGAAGTGTTTCACATTGAGTTTTAACCTGGAGGTGACAAGGATAACTTCTTTAAATATTGTCTACCTGTCAGGATGATAACTGTAGTCACATGTGTGAGGCTCCCAGAAACTTGGCCTTAAAAGACTTTCCAAAGGAGAATATACACGTTTCAGATCTGCAAGCGCGCCTCTCTCATTGGCACTGGGGCTGTGCATTAGGAATATGTGTGCCGCGTGTGTAAGTTCACCTTTCCTAGGAGCCACTCTTTAAAGGTAAAAAATAAATGCATGAAATTGATCTTTCATTTCACCCAGTAAGTCCAAAATATTATTTCAGCATAGTATCAATAGAAAGATTATTCATCAGATTTTACATTCTTTATAGACTTAGTCCTCAAAATCTCAGGTGTATTTTACACTAACAGCCCATTTCCGTTTAGACTAGCCACATCTCAAATGCTCCATAGCCAATGTGGCTGGTGGCTACTGCATTAAACAGTGCAGGCCTACTGGGTTGTAAATTCTAGGAAGACCAGCTCCAAATCTGCATGGGGAGGAGCGGATTATTACATCTGCTCACAAGGGCTACTAAATACCAGATAAACTCATGAACAATTGTTCAGATTCTTACTAGAGAAAAAAAAAAATCCTTAATCAGTATAAACTCTAAATGCTCTTCAGAAACTAAGAAAATTAGAAATGACTTCTTTGTTCTATTGGTTTGTTTGTTTATTTAAGATTTATTTTATAGTTTGAGAGAAGGTGAGAGAGAGGGAGAGAGAGAAGGGGGGTGGGGGCAGAGCAGCCTCCATAACTGTACATCATTTGTTGTGACAGTTTCATTCCACACAGGTGGATGTGGGGCCACGAGGTGAGGGAACCAAACTGGGAACTGAGCACTTTTGCCACCATCCTGGTGGTTACCAGTTGTGCCGCAGTTCGGCATATGGGTTTGCACCGGCCAGAGTTTGGAATTCGATCCCTGGACCTTGAGATTGAGAGGCAAGCGCTCAACCTGCTGGGCTATCCCAACATCCCTGTTCCATTTTTTTTTATTATTAATTAATAAACTATTTCTTAGAGCGCTTTTAGGTTCAAAGCACAGCTGAGCAGAGAGAAGTGGCATTTGACTGTGTGACTTTGCAGGCATTTGTGTAACTTTGCTTACAAAGGGCACCTTTGCTGCACTGTGCTTTATCCTGAAGGGCATTCAAGATTCATCCTGGGATTCAAGATTGCTGGGCTCCATCTGGCCTGCTCTCTGAGGGACTGCAGTGTCATCAGCCTGCCTCTCTCATTAGCACACTGTCAGAGTTCATTGTACAGCCTAATAATTACCTTAGGAGAGTTCAGAACCAGGTCCTCAAGAGTTACTACTTTAATAGAGGGGAAAACTCAGCTTGGCCGGGGCTGACAGCCCCTGGGACAAAGAGCATCCACACCCGGTCTGAGAAAGGGAAATGCACTAACACTTTTTGGGCATGAATTCCTTTTCTCTAAAATTACCCTCTAAACTTGGCCATTGCCACGTTGCCCCCATTTTGCAGAAGAGACACAGAGATGACGTGGCTTGCCCCAGGCCATATAACCAGAAGAACAGATTGAGCTTGCCAGCCCTGGTCACTTGGCTCCACCTGCTACCTAACCCCCAGACTGTATGGAGGCGACTGAAGGGACTGAAGGCCAGGGGAGGGAAGGAGCCAGGGGCATCTCTAGTGGTAATGGCTCCCCGACACAAACCGGGCTGGTCTCAGAAAGCCAGGTCAGTACAGTCCTATAATTCCCCAGTCTCGGCCACCTTAGGCAAAATTGTGAACCGGGCATTTTGATCTGGTCTTCTCTTCCTGCTCAAAAGTCCTCTTGGTTCTGTGGCTCAGGGTCCCCCTAGCCAGAGCAGACTTCTTAGGTCAGGTCTGGATCCAGACCTTCCCTAGCCATCTGGTCCTTGACTTCCTGACCTCCGGCACCGCCCTCAGAGGACCCCCTTCTGGCCTCCTGACGCATATTCTCTAGGTTAACTCCAGCAGTTAGCAATTGGGCAGCTCGCAGGCTCGGCCAGCTCTCCAGCGCCGCCCACAGCAGGACTCACAAACTTGACTTTCTGAAGATGGAATCAGTCGGGTCAGGAATGGGACCCTCGAGTGAGATGACAGGTTGGCACAGAAGGTGCTTGAGCTGCAGGAGCCAGCAGGGTCCCTAGACCTACCTCTTCGAAAGGATCCCACTATTGGTGGAAGTGAGCTCACCTCCTTCAGTAAAATGACACCATTTCTTTCTTTGCCTAAAATGTTTCATAGTAAACCTCAAACTATAACCGCCCCCACCCCTTAAATTGGTCTTTTGACAAGAGACACATCTTTGGTGGCTTTGCTGCCCAGCACACAGTAGGTACTCAGAAACCTAGACTAGCTCTTCATTCAGAAGACCGTCTCAGTGAGCACATGGCGTTTTATTTGTTGACTCTCACACACTCAAAGGCATCAAGGCTGATTACGTAGAATCACCAGATGTCAGATCTGACCATAACCAATGTAGATTATGGGTTCATCTCATAAAAAAGACAACCATTGGATGGAAAAAAAGAAAGACCAACTCTACAGGGGCCGCCTAGCTATTTATTGATGGAGACAGGACTAGAAACCAAGCCCTCTTTTTGTGCTGTTTTGTAATACGTTTCAAGACTTAAAAATCACACATTTCCTTCTTCAGGTCTGGCTTTCAGAATCCCAGTGCTTCACAGCATAGGTTGGCAATGCAGCGGTCCATGAAATTGATTGCATTTATCGCTAAAACCATATAACAGTAACTTCTAATCTTACGAAAAAAATTACTGGACAGAATTGTATTAACTGTTTTACTTCCATAATTTTGAGGGGAAGCTTTTGTTGCCTGTCATAAATTGGGGCTTAGTCAGCATCAACAGACAGTGAAGGAATGATCAGTTCACAAGTCAATATTCATTCAAAGTCACTATTGTTGCCTAACCCACCCTCATTTCAATCTCGTTCTTCTATGCCGACTGCTCGTATATATGCGGCAGGCTATGCAGGGTTCCTGGGAATGCTTTACCTTTCCTCATAAAAGGCAGATTCAGCTCTCCCGTTCACACTTTTCTTCTAGCTTGCATGAGACCACGATGCCTGAAGTAGTCGCAGCTCCAGAGACATATTACAAGACACAGCCACATTACGGCTGTCTAGGACTAGGTCTAGTCCAGCTACTATAACTAACTACCGCAGGCTGCACGCTTACAAGTAACAGACATTTTTCCTTACAGTTCTGGGGACTGGAAGTCCCAGAGCAGGTACCAGCAGGATCTGGTTCTGGTGGGGACCCTGTTCTGGGTCACAGACTGCCGACTCCCCTTTGCATCCTCACATGAGGAAAAGAGAGCTAGCCTAGCTATTATAAGTTTCCAGCCTCTTCTTATAAGGCCCCCAAATCCCATTTACGAGGCTTCTACCCTCGTGACCTAATTATTCCCCTGAGGCCCCACTTCCTAACAACATCACACAACAATTAGGGTTTCAACACATGAATTTGGAGGGGGATACAAATATCCAGCCCATCGTAGTGGCCATGAGGGGAACTCCCTTTGCATTACAAAAATTGTTGCTTGAATATCTTTGAGGCTTTGAACCAACAATAACCACCACCACTCCCAGACCAACCTGATGTATGGGAAATTAAACCCCTCTGGGTTGAAAACACCGTAGATTACGTGTTTCACTACCTACAGCAGAAAGCATTCCTCAGGGATACAGCCAGTGCCAACCGTCCTTAGACTTTTTATGAGTGTGGCTTGATTTTACTTTTCAAACGTGATGGTCACAAAGTAGAGGAAACTTTTGTCACTGTCCCAACCTGAAGGGACGGGGGTGACGGGGGTCAAACGATCCCTGATTGAAGGTTTCAGTGGCTTTGTTCAGATCCACCCAAGGGCAGATGCTGCGTGGGTGGCACCTCTTCTCCTCCGTGACTACCGCCATCACCCTGGGCATCCCGGATCCCACCCTGTATTTTGGAGACGAGAGATAGGAAGGCTTACAGATGCCTTTGGAGACTGAACAGGGACGGCCACCCCGTGTAGGTACCATGAGCTGACAGTACCTCCAGGCGCAGGCCGGGTGTCTCTCTTGCAGGCAGCCAGCCTTAGGGATGCTTTTGTGTGGTGCTCACGAGAAGGGCTGTCGGCATGGCTCCTCTCCACAGCCATCATTCAGAGATGCCCCTGCGGGTGTGACCAGGTCACCCTGTACTGATGCCCACTTCCCTCTGGTCCTCTGGGACCCACAAGGCACTGGCTGCTCTGCCCGGTCCTTCTGGCCTCGCTCAGCTCTGCTCCTCGCTGGTATCAGAGTCTCTGTGGAGTCTAGGCTAGTCCCCACCTGCTGGCTGCCACAGAAGGGCGTCCTCAGAAGGCACTGCAGTGGACATCTGTCCTTTAGACTGACCCCCATGCTTGTCCCCATTCTATATTCACACAATTTCCCACCAAGCAGAGCTCCCTCCTGCCCCTAGACAAACTGAAAGTACCAAGTACTCTCCCAGACCCCCCTTATTACTAGGGCATTGGCATGTGACCCAGATGCAACCACTCAAATGGACTTGAACCAGGAGCCGGTGACCCCAAAGCACGGGACAGTGGAGAATGCATCCTGGCAGAGGGCAGCAGCAGCAACACGGCCGTGAATTTCCAAAGCAGTTGTAGCAGTGGGGGAGGCTCCACTGTCCTCGAATGGGCTGGTTTTGTGTCAGGGTGTCTGACCCATTCCTGGCTGCTGCTCAGGGAGCCTCCTGGCCATTTTCTGAGCCTCCCTAAATGACATTTTTAGCTGTTCAGAGCTGCCCAATATTCTTTCAAGGTATCCTTTCCCGTCCTTTTCTTCTGTTGCTGCCGTCCGCTGTAATCAATTTCTGTCGCTTGCATTAAGGACCGTGACTGAGAACAGCCACACATTCGATAGGCCCCATCCTTTTTCAGTTCCCGTAACGAGATTAACGTGAGGCTGTGGCGTGTGCCACGTACTTGATTGAAGTTTGGAAACACTCATGAATAAAGGAATGACACAGGTAAGGAAGGAGAGATTCAAAGTAGCCTGGTAAATATAAGCTTCTCGGACTTGGGGTGGGGGAACAGTTTTTGAAAGTTAAGCTCTTGAAAGGGAGTTTCTTCTTAGGGAAGAGGAAACAGGTTGCTAGTTTCGAAGGTTTGGCAATCAGAGTTCTACCGGAGACACAGATCGAGTAGAATATGTCGGTACGTATACATCCACACTCATATGCTTGCATACCTGCATGCACACACAGGATTTCTACCTCAGGAAACCTCAGCATTGCTCGTAAGGCCTCGCAGCAGCTCCCGATTGCTCCACAGCAATCTGATATACAAAACAAACACAAGAGAGATGTTTTGAATCCCCGTTAATTGCAAAATTTTAGCAATACAAATACTTGTATGATGTCAACTTAGATTTTTCACCAAAATTAAATCTAGTAATGCAGAAAGCTAGACACATAGGATGAATGCTTTTTTTTTGTAATCCATCTGAGAAAGTATAAAATTGCCACAAAAGGATTAAACTAAAAATGTATGAACTAAAAACAGAAACAGAAAGGACTTTTCCATTGTACTTCATATTTGTAGAATCATGGTTTACCAAACTATTTCTCCCTAAAAGTGGAGAAAGTATTACCCACAAAAACAGACCTCAATATTTGATACTAGTAACTTGCGGTGTGCAATTATGGTAAGTGTTAAAAGCTAGCATAAAATATATATAAAACTACATTTATTTTTTTTGCCAAGGTGAAATGTTTGTTGTAATAAAATAAGATTTCATAAAAAGGATTTATATTTTCATCAAACTAATACTTTCTACCTATAGCTTAATATATATTGCCAATTCATTACTTAAATGTTTGAAAAAATAATTATAAAAAATAAAAATGGTATAAATGCATTCCTTATTATTTAAATTGCCTTTGTATTTTATATTTTAGCTGAGGCCTTCAAGTATGCCCTCATTCATAAACAAATGCCATTCACTATCAAAGAAACATCTGGCCTCTAGCCCTTGGATGACCTTTCTAATAATTTTTAATATTAAATTGTGAAAGCAAGTTGTCAGCCAAATTGAAAACAACCTGTGTCAAAGTTTTGTTTCAAATTTTCCGTAAGAGAAGAGCCAGCCAATTCAAAGATATCCCTTCTGTTAGAGACATTTATAGAAAAAATAAAGGGACTATTAAGAAACATGGAAATAAGAAAGAATCTTGTGTGACTATTTAATCTTCAAGTGGAGAATCACTTCATAACTGGCCCACTCAAGAATTATTTAATTTTTCAGGGAAATGTACTTTAGTTCGAATTAGTCCCACTGATTAGGGTACAGACTCTGAAGTTATAGGTTAACTAGTAGATTTCTGTCCAGTACAAATGAAACAGTTTCTGTCTGGGATAAGTTATCATTTTATTGTCTCAAAGGACATTAGTCACTATTGTATAATATCTAACTTTTCATTCCTAATTCTGCATTCTTCCATTGATGATATTCAGTATTGTTCATCATTTTAAAATGAGCTGGATGTCTCAATAACAAATTAAATATATCTTTGACACACACCGTTTTATATGTATTTAAGAATTACGCTTTTAGATACTTTTAATTATACTTTGATATGATACAATATAAAATATGCCTGGTGACCTCAGATTCCTCAAAAGGTAGTGTTGGTTGGATAGGTAGGTAGGCACAGAACTTTCTAAAAGGATTCTTAACCTCCTTGAAGTCTCTTAGCAAATTATCAGAAATGTTAATTATATCCCAGGAAGAGTTATAAATTATGTCTGAAAAAAAAAAATTCTGTACCTAATTAGGGACAGTTTTTTTTCTTGGTTGCCATTTTGAATTTAGAAAACAAATCATGTGTATCTTCCACCATCAGTTGACAGAAATAACCACAAAACTTTACTCTGTCACAGGATTAATACTGGAGGAGAAATATCAGAAGGACACATGCCAGATAATTTCTAGAACTGAGCATTTTAAAAATGTATCCTACCAATAAAGAGAAGACTTTGTCGCATGTCCCTGACATGCTTCAGAGTCTATCTTCCACTTTCTGAAACCTCAAGCCAGAAAGGGAAAAAGAATTTCACCACATATCTCATCGTCATCAAGCTGCCGTGATGAAAGTGACAGCAACCCATTCCAATGAGCTCAATTTCACCAAAGAGGATGAGGAGGACACAGAAGTATCTCCGGAGCTCCAGGGCAGGGGGCGCAGCCTGGAGGTGCGACAGAAGGGCCAGCCATCGCCCATGTCTCCAAGGACCGCCTGCTGGCCTCCCCTTCTCTCTGAATAGCTCTCCCTACCATCTTTGCCTTCCTATGCATACGGAAGGAGGGTGTTGCCCCATGACACCCATCCGAGACTAATTGACAAGCACGTCTTAACCCCAGTTCCTGGAGAGAGAATATTAGAACTCGCTGTGACTCTGGTCAGCCAGGTCTGTCCAGTGAAGTCAACAAGACCTAAGCACCCATCCTGGCTGGAGGGAGAAAGGGCACAGAGCGGGCAGGCACCCAGGAGGGTCCACTACAATCCCCGAGGGGCCACGGCCAGATACGAAGTCTTCCTCCTCACCCTTTCAGCCTCCATCTCACCACAACATTCCATTCGTTTCTTCATTGACGCATCCATCCATCAGAGGTGTGGTGAGCACAAGCCATGTGCCAGGGGCTGTCCTGGGGGAAAAAGGTGAATAAGACACAATCCCTGTCCTAGTTTTGTTTTTACTGTGACACAAAAGAGTGTCAAATCCACTCAATTCCTTGAACAAATGAAGACATTTTTAGTTCAAGGAATATGTCTGCTCTCCTTAATGGCCAAACATACTAAAATTTCAGATTTCTCCCCAACCAGTTTCTTATTTGTTCCCTTGCACGACTTCCTGACAATCAACTTGCCATCATTGTCTTCATGCCAATGCTCTTAAATGAAGATAATCCAACTCAATCTGGAAAGGATAACTTTTTTTAACAGTAATTTAGTTACAAAGGTAGACTTTTAGAGACTTAAGTAGTATCTAAAGACTTAAATAAAATTAACATTTTACTCTAATGTAATTTTTAAAACTTGAACCTCGTCTTAGACCACTTGTCATTACTTGTCATTGGAACAACCACTGTTCGATCTCTTGGGTTTTGCTCAACTGGGCAAGAATGTCAAGATTTGGGGGAAGACCTGTTCCTTCCCAGGGTAACCTACAAATCCAACATTCTTAAGTAAACTTGGGAATAGACCCACCCCCTCAAGACACTGGATGTAGACAGTCTCATAACTCAGACACTGCGAGACTGGATGTTTCTAATAACTCAAACAAGGGCTGGGCTATAGTCTTTTCCACTATTTGTAAAGCAGGGATTTGCTCAGTAAATGAATAGTGTACACAAAATTTATCTGAAGGGGAAAAGTTTAGCCTGTTGAATCCTTCTGTAAGTAATTATGGTTTTCAAATATTTGTAAGCACTCCAGAGAACTATGTATTCATAAATCATTGATGCATTCATTGGAAAGCATTCTTATATGTTCATCAAATATGATTCCCTCGGGACTTCTGCTAGGCAATGCTTTGCTATTCAAAAGTAATAAACATTGTGTGCCTTTTTTTTACATGCTTAATTTCATCCATTTGTCTGAGTTAGTGAGAAATACAGATGTGCGTGCGTGTGTGTGCATAAATATGTGGAAATCGCTCTCAGTTTTTCCTAATCTGACTTGTCTTTCCTCTTCCTAGTAATTTGATGGGAGAGAAGATGGGGTGCCCAGGTGGCCACAAGGGGGCCAGGAGCCAATGAGGTGCTATAGACCTGGGGGGCCAAGGGGCACACAAACCAAGGAGGAGCCGTACATAAGAGTGTAGGAATACTAGCATCCATAGCCACAGAAAGAAAGTTAGAATTAGTCCTAAGGAACTCTAGGTTCAGAGCTAGACTTTTACCAGAAAGATGAGAAAATGAAATGTAGCCAGGAAGGGTGTCAAGTTTGAAGAGGCTTGGGGAGAGAGTGTCCCAGAACACCCAAAGCTGTCACAGCTAGTTTTTGTGAGCACCCAAGCGGCCCTGGGCCATTACCTAAAAAGACGTTTCAAATGCAATTCAAATGAATATCTATTCCAACAGAAATTCTGTAAGCAACAAAACCACTAGAAAAAAATGCAATAAAATTCTTCTGAACTGCTACCTCACCTTTAAGACAGGTTTGAGACGTTTAATTCAAGCTACTAAGACCTGTTCATGGGAAGCCGGGATGGCTCAGTGGGTTAAGAGCTCACTTTGCAGCACCGGGGACCGAGGATCGAATCCCGGCCCCGACCCGTGTGGAACCATATGCTGAACTGGGAGCTCCCCCAGTTCAGTTCTCTCTCTGTCTCTGTATCTCTCTCTCTCTCTCTCTCTCTCTCTCTCTGTCAATAACAATAAAATTAATTAATTAAAAAAAAAAAAAGACCTGTTCATGCATCTAGGACAGGGGTGGCCAACTTTTCTGTATATAAGATCTACTTTTTATCTTAAAAGTGTGTCGTGATCGACTTGTTGTCGTAGGCGTAGTCTAAGGGGGAAGAAGGGGTGTGAAATGCATACTATGTTTATACACTGTGTTTCAGTATAAGGTGCATTCCAGCGAGGTATGGGTAGATAAGTAAAATATATGTTCAAAACTATTTTTTATTTTTTAAATCACTTATTACGTTTTCGAGATATAGGCTCATGAAGAAA
>PVKE010044744.1:0-12883 GCA_004027555.1 Craseonycteris thonglongyai | reverse complement strand
CTATGGAGACTGCTCTGGGCCCTCCCCCTTCTCTCTGTCTCTGTCTCCCTCCCTCTCTGTCAAAAAACAATAAAAATAAATCACATATATATATGTAGACTCGTTGCCACAGACTCCAAGTCAATCCCTCTGGAACTTTCAGCCTTTTTAGGGTACAGGTAGAAATTCTGGTGCAGGTGAGTACCCCTAACTACGTTGTGCTGCTCTGGGGATTATGGGAAAATCTCCATGCACATCCAGAGATGCCTCAGGAATGTGTGGAAGGTGACACCTTCCACTTTTCCAGTCAACAGTCTTCTGTTAAAGAGGAGAGGGGCCAGCAAGATGAGGAAAGGCTCTCTAAGTTCACGGGTAGCTTCAGCCAGGTAGCCCACACATCAGGTATTCCACTGGCGTGTACTCTATCACTGAGTGAACCATCACTGAGTCTCCCATAGATTTTTAATAGTCAATGGCTAGAATTTAAAGAAGTATGGTATACTTGTATTTGTGTTGGTTTGTGTTCCTTCCAGGCAAAGCATATCAATTTGTGTTGGCATCATGGTTTAACTTTAAAATGCTTGGGGTTAGAGAATCTCGGTGACAAGTACCTCTAAAACCCTGTCGTGTGGCTCTGTGCTTCTGGGAGTTCATGCACATGTGTTAAATGTTTAGGGTAGACCAGTTATTATAGTGATGGTCTGCCTTTTCCAAAGACAACAGTGTGATGGTTCCAACATTTAGAGATTCAAAACAAGCTCAAATGAAAATGTCCATGTAGCCTCTTCATGCATCACGTGGTCATCAGTGGTCCATGGCAGTCAGGTTGCCTCAGAAAAGTAGAATGAAGAAAAAGCCACTGGATAGGATGATTAGACATAAAAAAGGCTTTGAAATCAGCAGCCAAGGACAGCATGTGCCAGACATAGTGAGTCAGTATAGTTTCATTGCATACATGGACAGTGTTAACTATCAGAACATTTAAATGATAATAACCTTTTCCTTTCTTCACAGTTGTGAAAAGAGTAGTCAATTTTTTTGTTAGATGACTATTTTGTGACAAGAAAAGCATTGATGGTTCTTATGAGACAGGGTTAGTAGGCAATATTAAAATATTGAGTAAAATTTTAAAACTTATTAATTCCAAAGTGCCTAAGTCATTTTAGGGTTTCTTGTCAGTATTACATAAATCAATGACTATTTTATAATTTGTCAGATCAATATTGTATCAAGAATTTCTTTGGTAATGCATACTTAGATGCTTTCCAAGGGTTATTAGAAAGAAGAACTAAAATACTGTCTGTGAATCAGTTTTGTAAAAATATGTGTAGTATACTGATGTTGGTTATTGTTATTGCTATTATAGTAATAGTTTTGGTATCATCCCAACCTTAAGGGGAGGATTTTAGAATTTAAATTGCAGTAATTCTTAGTAGCCTAATGACAACTTGTGTGTTATAGGAATCTCTTTTCAGGCTCATCTACTCAGTCTTGCTATTAACTACTTGGAAATCAAGTTGAGAGTGTGCTAATTGGATTTGTGGACAATCCAGAGCCAAGAATAAATGCTTGAGGAGAAGACTGAAGTATAATAGAATTCTGTTAAACTTAGGAACTAGGCCAACTGTCCACCAAATGAGATTTACTAGAAGTGTTTACAAAGGTTTAAAGTGTAAAATAAAATGAAATGCCTAAACTATCAAAATGCATTCACCCCTAAGCAATAGTATGTATACATACACTTACTGAATTTTTATTGTCTTTTCTTTTATTCTAAGTTAAAGTCTTCGACTCTTTCATTTCTTCTCTTTGTTTCCTTCATGTTTCTGAGTGTTTCTCCTATACCGAACTTTCTCCAATACTACTCCTTGCCCTATTTGAGTTAAAATTTGATCGTGCATAGATTGTGGTAGCTTTAGTGAAGGATTGTATTGGCTATTTCAAGGAAAATTGTGGTGTGGTTCAGAACAGAAGGATGTAAAAAGATGGGATGAAAACTCTATGGAGGCTTTGCATGCATCATGTGATCAAGAGAGAACCATACCATAGCTTTTGTTCAGTATAGAGGATAGACAAGCCATGTAGCCATTTTCTTCATGTGCATCTTTAACAGCAGGGTCTTCATTCTTACTAGTGATCTAGTAATTGAATCATCTCACACTTTTCTACAGACCAAGGTTGTCATTTTTGTTTAAGTTGCTTGAGATACTTTGGTCACAATCCTTGATCATCAATGCATAGAACTGTCTTTAGATTTTTTTAATTTTTATTTTTTGTATGGATACACTCATATTTGATCTTACAATGTAATCAACTTTTCTGTTGCTTTTAATGGGCTTTTGATAATAATATCTCACATTTGTAATAGTGAGGCCATGCTCTTAGAAATAGTCACTAAGTCTGTGTTCAATTTCTGCCTCCATTTTCATTAAAACAGATGGGTGTCTCCTATCATTTTCTAAAAGTAGAATTGAATGAGGTTGCTTTAGGATCATATGTTTTTTTCTCAAAAACCTTTCCTATTAAAAGAAATAATTGAAAAAAGGTATAATGGACATGATTCCTATCCAGGTCACCTTTGAAGGAATGCCTGTTGCCTTCCTGCTGGGACTCTGGTATCAGAGAGTCTTCTGCTCGCTCTCGTCTTCAGGAATAAACTCAGATTCCTGTGTCTGACTTCAGGACCTGAGCCAGTTTTCATATTTAGAACCTCTTGGTTGAAAAGAAACTGGGTCCCCAGAAGAAAGAAACCTATAACAGCTTGGCAATTGTTTACAGCAATGATCTCCCAATCCTTCCTCAAAAGGGAATGTGACCATTTATTCAGGTCACTTCACACTGGAGAAAGGGGAATATTGATCCTGAGGAATGCTAGGAACAAAAACCAAGTTGACATTGATACCTGGAGACAGGAAGTGGCATTATAGTCTCTTTGTTAGTGTAGGGAATGTGGGGGGGGAAGGTAATAAATGATGTTTTGTTAAAGACCACCTTAGAATGGGTTTACATGGTCTGCTGAGCTAATCAGGGGTCATTTTTGGACCCTCAAATGTATAATTTGGATAGATATACTTAGTATTTGGTACATTCCCACACTGGGTCCTTTGCTTATAGAGTGAGAGTTTGGTCATGAGAACACCGGGCAAAAGCCCCTGAAAGCTGTCCTCTACCCTGTCAAAACAGTAAACTGAAATTAGTATTGTACCCCCAGTATGAAGAGGGAGGGGGCAGAAATTAGTCCTCCCTTAAGATCTAAAGGATGGCTTTTATCATGTCTTCATTTAATCCAGTGGTCTGAACCCAGAAGAATCCTGAGGATGACAGTGTGCTCCAAATAGTATCCTCAGTTGTAGATCCACGCCAGATGTTCTATCTTTGATTAACATCACCTAATATGTGGTCTTTGATTTGGCGAAAGTTTGTTTCCTATCTCTATGCAAAAAGAGAGTCAGAAGCAGTGTACATTTACATATAACATACAAAAGGATATTTGCAATGTACGGAAGTATACATTTACAGTTTTGCCCTGAAGCTATGTTAACTCTCATTCCTACTATTCAATATAATCTTCAGTGTTTTGGATATCCAGCAGAATATCACATTGATCCTCTGTGTTATGCTAATCAAGTAGGATGTGCCAGAACTAACCAGCTTTGTTTAGAAATACAGTAATCCCTCATCACCCTCAGGGGATACGTTCCAAGACTCCCATTGGATTCCTGTAACCATGAATAGGACCAAACTCTAATCAACTTCAACTTTACTGGAAATGTAGCAGCAGCTTCTTCATCAGCCAACACAGCCTCTCCAGTAATTTTTATATTTTTCAGTCCAAACCTGTTCCTGAATCTGTGTAATAATCACCTACCTGCAGAAAATGGCTTAGTGTCACTTGTTTCAAGGAATTTCTTACTGTGACGTCTCCATATCGGCTCATGCTTTCTGGCACAACACATTGCTATCGATTAAGACACATTTTCCATTCATATTTTCCACCCACAAATGTAATTCCTTGTCTACCTTAACTAAGCCCTTATCACACAGTGGCTGTTCTGCAGTTTGAGATGCAACAGCACAAATTACTTTTTCCTTCGTCACACTGCCATGAATAGAAGATTCTTTCTTACCATAGATCTTATCAACCTCACCATATGTTTTTTTTTCCCTCTTCTTTATTAAGTTGAGAACTTCAACCTTTTACATAAAGGAATAACTTTACAACTTTTCTTTGGCATATCTGAATTGCCATCATTACTACTCTTACACTTTGGGGCCATTGTTAATTAAGTAAAGTAAGAGTTATGTGACCACAAGCATTGAGATATTATAGCTCCTGATCTGATCATTGAAATGGCTACTAAGTGACTAATGCGTAGGGAGTACCTACTGGACAAAGGGAGAAATCACATTCTTGTCAGGAAGGTGTGGGACTCATATTATTTCATCATGCTACTCAGGGTGGTGCAAATTGTAAAACGTATAAATTGTTTATTTCTGGGATTATCCATTTAATGTTCTTGGATTGCAGTTGACCATGGATAACTAAAACCTTGGAAAGTGAAACTGTGGATAAGGGAGAACTACTGGGTGGGCTCCAGAGAGTGAAAGAGAAACCTTATGAATATTCAGCATTCTGTCACATCACTAAAATTTTTAGGCAGCCCGTGATCATGAGCATGCCAAGACACGCCAGCCAAAGTAAAAGATAAATTATGGCATCTTGCACCTCCCACCACAGATTAGGAAATACAAAGCCTCTTTGGGGTTTGCAGGCTGTGTATTTCACACCTGGAAGTACTGATCTGGTTCACATACTTAGAGACTAATAGGGCTGTCGGCTTAGAGTGAGGCCCAGAACAAGAACTAATTCTACATCATCTTCAGACTCCGGTGCAAACACCTCTGCCACTTGGGCCGTACAACACAGCAGTGCCTCTGATTGGTGTCTGTGGTAGGAAGGATACCATGTGGAATTTATGGCAAACCCCAGTGAGAGATTCACAGCACAGGTCTCCAGAGGGGCTGGAGCCTGGCCAAGCTACCTGCAGTGGAGAATTACACGCCTTTTGAAAAATAGCTCCTGGCATATTACTACTGACTACTGATATAGACAGAGCACCTGACCCGGGACAATCACGTCCCTCATTGAAGGACCGTATATAGGATGGTGGTCTCATTAGATTATAATGAAGCTGAATTTTCTATAAAAAATGGAAGCCTACATGATTCAGGAGGAATTTTTTTTTCTTTTTAATTTGATGGGAGAAATATCTGTGGCGCTTGACAATAGATTCCCTCTAGCTCACAGCACCTCACTTTCCAGTGCACTGATTACATCCCCGTCAGTCAGCCATTGACCTACTTTAGTCCAGAGGAGCCCATCCCCCAGCGCTATATAGTCAGAGGGTGTTATATTCCTCTCAGATCCAGCCTGATGGTCTTCTGAGTACATTGCTGTAAATTCTTTGTTGATGACCTAAGATTCTGTACAGCAGGGCTGTCAAACTGGCGACCCATGGGCCGCATGCGGCCCCCGAGTTAATTTTTGTGGCCCATGATGCTCTGAAATAAAATGAAAATAGAAAAATTGTTATGAAGAAAGTAGCGCTTAGGGGAGATGGAGGCAATACCATACACACAACTCCCTCGTTAACCCTCTAACTACTGAAGATGAGTATACACGTGGCCCAGTGCCTTTCCTGGGGGCCTGTGGGCGTGTATAAACGCGCTGACTCCGTTCCGGCGACGTTTGTAAATGCGATGTGGCTCGCGTGAATCTTGCCTGTTGCACCAAATGGCCTGTGTTTTAATTGAATTTGATACCCCCGCTGTATAGTGACACAGGGACACAGGAGCTACCTTAACAAGAATTAAGTGCCAATGCCACTTTAGTAAAAGCTGTCTGTGCTAGTGTGAAGCCAGTATCATTTGTAGAGATGGGGACACTAACCATCCTATGTTCAGTTTCCTTTAGGGAGAGAGGCCCATGGGTAACCTTTGTTGGTGCTTCTCAAATGTATATAAAGAAAGTTTCTGAGTGGCACCAGGGGTTGACTCCGATAGACAAGGAGCTCCACTGCACGGATACTCCTTTAAGTAAGCTGACCAGATGTACCATTTTAAGTGGGACAGAAAACACAGTACTGTCTCTTTTCAAATGGTACCTACTATCAGCCTACTGACACCTTGAATTTAGCCCAATGAGACTAAACTGACCATAGGTACTGTTTTAAATGGGACAGTACCATTGTTTTCTGTCCCTTTTAAAATGGAATAGCTGGTCAGCCTACCTTTAAGGAATCACTTGTCCCAGGTGTCCAGAGTACAGTCAGAGGGGAAGCCGGGATGGCTCAGTGGGTTAAGTGCTCGCTTTGAAGCCCCGGGGACCGAGGATCAAATCCCGGCCCCGGCCCATGCGGACCCACATGCTGAACTGGGGTGTGTCCCCAGTTCAGTTCTTGCCAGAAACTATATGGGAGGCTCCCGGCCCAGTTCCTGCCCTGCGCAGCCCTGTGCCCACCTGTGGAATGAAACTATATGGAAAACTAATGTCAACTACGGAGACTGCTCTGGGCCCTCCCCCTTCTCTCTGTGTCTCTCTGTCTCTGTTTCTCTCTGTCAAAAATCAATAAAATAAATCCAAAAAAAAAAAAAAGAGTACAGTCACAGACAGCCTCCATTTGTAACTTCTCTCAGGTATTGCTTCAGCTTCAGAGAACCACCTCACACGAAGTTCTGTCTGTCCCAGGGTAGCCAACATCTAATGACTAGTGAAGGTAAAAGTATAGATGCCAGGCCATTTTGCCCCAACATGGTAGGATTCTGATAGGTCATTTTGGCTCCAGAGCTCAGTGTCTCCCTGCCACCAGCACCAACCCTCTGCCTCCCTTTCTTTCCTTTCTACAGTGTTGATGCCAAAGACACAAATAAACACCTGTATCCTAAACTCCATCTAAAGTCTGTTTCCAAGAAAACCCAACCTGGAACAAAAAACTTGTAGCATGAGAGATCAAGTGAGGCCCCAAACAAGGCGATTCTTTATTCTAAGGAAAATATAAGAAAATAACTATTACCACTGGTTGCCTAAGGAATTATAGAGTATATAGGCTTAACTTATATGGTAAAATCACTCCACAGGCACCAGTTAGCTCTGTTTGGTGACAAAAAGTGGCTACAGCTTCTGCAAGTCATCTTGTGAATGGGACTAGATAGGAATGGATATGCCTATTTATTATTAACCTGAAAAAAAATATTGAACACAAAATTTCCAAATTGCATGTTCTTCTAATAACAGGGCTATTTAATCAATCACCAATTCTTCCACCCTCACTCATACATCTTTTTTTTTAAATTTATTTTTTATTGTTTTTGACAGAGAGAGAGGGAGAGAGAGAGATACAGAGACAGAGAGAGTACTGAACTGGGGGCATTCCCCAGTTCAGCATATGGGTCCACACGGGCCGGGGCCGGGATTCGATCCTCAGTCCCCGGCGCTGCAAAGTGAGGGCTTAACCCACTGAGCTTCCCCTAGTCATACAACTGAGCATCCCGGCTTCCCCTAGTCATACAACTTATTCCAAGGCTTTTTCCTGTTGTGGAAGACTCAACAATATGGAGGAATTTCAGAGCCCAAAGCCTCCATTCTATGGGTGTACTTGAAGTCCTGTGTGAGCTTCTTCTTTCAAACAAACTGTAAGACCCTGTCTCCTGGAGCTATGGAGCAATGGAAAAACTTGCTTATCTATTATAGGGCAGCATGAACCCTCACGAGGCTTGAAAGGCAACGTGGCACTGAGCAAGGAGAGTGAGTTGCTTGAACTGAAGACGGCAGCCCAAGTTCTTGACTGTCAAAATCTCTGGGATACTGCAACTCAGAGGTTAGAGATTTTCTCTGCATTTGATCCCAAGCCTCGGTGCTCTCTTATAAATCTCACGTACAGCCCTTTAGATCCTTAAATGTATAGATAGATAGAATAAAAGCAATAGACTTTGAGTCATTTTCCATGTGTTTCAGTCTCAGTTTTGTCACTTAATAATTGCTGAATTTAATACATGTTCTCATTGAAAAAAAAAATAAGAAAAATAAATAAATCAACCAATGAATGTCTAAGAAAAACTTAGTGAAAAATATGTAAGTAAAATTACTGGTTGCAGCACCTGACATCTATTAGAGTTCAGTGTTTGCTAGTTAGATTTTTCAGGTGAATTTGCATTCTCAACCATAGAGCTGTATTCTTTTTGCCCTATATTTGTTCCCACTCACTGCCCCATCCCTCACAAATTATTTATTCAGCTTGACTGCTTTAGAATTGTAAGTCAAGTCTAGACTTAAAATATACACATCAAGATTTATTTAAGATTATAAAAATTAAAACAGTTCCAAAGCCTAGATCATATCTTTCCAGCATTAATTATGCTATCATTTTAAAAGATATGATTAGGTAAATGCCTAGACCATTCAGGTGTGCAAATCATTTAAATATTTTGCATAGCATAATAACAGGAATAATCTATTAGTTTACCTCACTTTTTCTTTTTCCTGGTGAATTTCATAATTATAACTTTTGGTTAAAGGTATTATTGTTTTAAAATACTTGCTGCCTCTCCCTGGCTATATGAGTTATTTTGGCTGATGGAAAATGAGTTAAAGGTGATACATGTCACTTCTAAGAGAAAGCTTTAAGACCCAGTGAGGGTTTTGCCACAATGCCGTATATTTTCCTGATAGAGATGGTTCCGTCATTCTGAGCCTACAAATAAAGGACACATGGTAAATATAGAACATGAACTAAAAATAAGCCACTGCTATTGTAAACCACTGAGTTTTGGAGGTTTCTCTCTCTCTCTTTTTTTAAAAATATTTATTTATTTATTTTTATTGTTTTTTGACAGAGAGAGAGAGAGAGAGAGAGAGAGAGAGAGAGAGAGATACAGAGACAGAGAGAGAACTGAACTGGGGGAACTCTCCAGCTCAGCACATGGTTCTGCACGGGCTGGGGCCGGGATTCGATCCCTGGTCCCCTGCGCTGCAAAGTGAGTGCTTAACCCACTGAGCCATCCGGCTTCCCCTGGAGATTTCTCTTGTAGCACAACTTTTCTTGATACGATTCTAGTTTGTCACATATTTAAGCCTCAATAGATTTAAATTTTTTCTTCCTTTTGAGAAGATCAAAAAATTCTTTGGCTCCTGATTACAAAATAGCTAAAGTGTTGTCACCCAGCTTATACTTCATACTCTGAAGACTAGGGCCTCTGTACTAGACAAGTGTATTTCAGTTTTCTTGTAATTATTGGTGGGATGTTTGCATTTAAACTTCATTGATGGAATTTTATTTGTTCTCTCATCTTCTTCCTGAATTTTAGGGGTGATTTATCTATTATTAATATTAGCTATTATTAACTATTATCTCTCTCTCAACACACATGCATACATGCATACATACAAGACATAATAATTTTTCATTTAAATGCTTTTTAATAAATAGCCATGCACAACTTATATGGTTATCTGTGACCACCCCTCCTCCCATTATAATAGCTGTTATCCCTGTTCCTCTTCCCTCCACCATGGGACATGAGTATTTAATACATTACTGTTCTCCATATAACCATAACCATATTTAATAGTTGGAACTGCAAAAGTCTATGAATTAGGAGCATTGTGAAAATACTAGTTCTCTGACTAATTTTTCTGGTAATGAGAATTTTTATATTTTATAGTAATACATTTGGCTAAAAATAAAAAAATACCACAGAAATATATAAGAGAATAAACTAAAAACTACCAATCTATTCCCCAAAGATACCCTAATACACATTTAATATACATTTTAATTAATATATTTTAAACAAAATCGGCATTTTATAATAAATATCATTCCAATTTTTTCCTTTATTCAACAACATACCTTGTTAATGAAAACGTTCATAAAGCACCTATTTTTACTAGGCAGGTAAAAATAAAAAGAAACAAAGAGAAATGGGCTCTGCTTAATTTGCAGAGTAAAGGACATTGTTGAAAGAATATTGGGTAGCTTGTAGAATCAGTCAAATTGAAAAACAGGTCTAGGCAGGAACCAAGGAAGATGAAGAATAGGTGAGAACCAGCCTTAGAACTGAGTCATTCCCCAACCTCTGGCACTGCGTTGCTGCCCTTGGACCCCGATGGCTTTGACTGCACTGGGAAACACGAATCTAATGAGCAGATATGTAGTGCTTTTTGCATTCTTTCATGCAGTCAAAGAAATTATGTCTCAGCTATGAGAGGTGAATTATCTTTTCAATAGTCTTTTAAGACATTTTAAAAACCTCTGGGCTTTGAGTACTTCTCAATTTGTGGCAGGTTGGGAGCAACATGACTTTCCTGCTAAATGGCCTTAAGTATGGATGACCCCTTAAAAATTACTGTTAATTTTCCAGGTTTTGAAGTGAAACAGACCTTGTAATCTGTGTTCTATTTTTAGTCATGCCTCAGTCTCAACCTTGGGAAGATTCAAGGTAAGTGAAAGTGATGTTGCACAGTGACCAGCTAGGGGAGATGATACTCAGCGAGTAAGAAGAAAGCACTTACCGGTAGCTTAGAGTTAGAGATTTTTCTCTCAGGATCAATTTGATTCTCTGCTGTAAAATCTTCCACTCATTATCAAGTAGCACTGATTAAGTGTTCAAATGCTCACAGTGCTATTCTTAGGAAGCATACAAAGAGAATTATCCTGCCTTGTAGAACCTTAAGATCAAAAGCCAAAATGTGTTACCTAAGAGGTGTCATTTGGCAACCTGGATATGATGAGAAGTGAGCACTCCAATCACTTAGGGATGCTTTCTCTTCTTGAGCGTGCTGTTTTAGCTTACGAAACTCTTTTGAATTTTTCCTCTTTCATTCAATTTATACCCTTAACTTGGGAATAATACTGAATGAACAGAGAAAATGCAAATTAAATGTATACTATGATTTTATTTATTTTTTTTTCATAGACTATAATATAAAATAATCTTTGCTTTATTGGTTTTGAACCAATAATTTATTGAGCAAGTCACACCAGGTGGTTTTGTATTGCCACAAGGTATACAAAAGAGTCTCTCTGGGCCTCGTTCTTACTATTCTTACTATTCTGACTCCCTATGCTTTGTAAGTTATAAAGAACAAATTTCATAGCAATTCTCTAATACACTGCGGCAGTATTTACTATATCCATAGCAACCATCTGCACTAAAATATTCTCAGATGACCCTGGGTTTTCTGAAACACTTTCTTCTACTAAAGGTCCTAACAACTTTAATATTATATGATCCTGGAAATCCCAATATTTTGATACATAAACCTTATCTTCTAATACCTATTTTTGTACATAGAAATGGCATAAAAATGCATCAAATAATCTTTACCAATTTTGGTTTAGTAATATGCACACAACTGCGCCTTTAGTATCTTCAGTGTTCTACAAATAGTTTCCCTTTATCCGCACTGAAACCATAAGAAAAGCCCACCCTTCACAAAGCTCAGTGCAACCAAAGTAACATAGAAAAATAGGGGTAGGCAGACTTGTGGCAACCCAAGAGATTTCAGGGTGAGTTGGGTAAAATAACATAAGATTTCAATAATTTTATGCCCAAAATGAAATACTTTGCTATTTTATTAACTGTCCCTTGTGGGAAGATTTTTTATTTTTTATCGTCTCATTGTGAAAGATCTTTTCATGATTTTTTTATTTCTGTTCAGTCCTATAGCAGCAATGGGAAATAGCCAGAAGTTTGAGAAGAAGGACATTTTGAGTCATCTTTGGTTCTATCTTCTCAGGAAAGATGTCCCCACCCACTCAACCTTTTTTTTTTCTTTTTGTCAGAGAGGGATGCTATGTAGAGCTTTGAGCTGAATTGGGCAAATCAATGCTGAAGAGTTGACCTATAAAATCTTAGCAAAACAGAGTAGCAAAAATTGTTTGGCCATTGATGAGGTAACTACTGACTGGTATTTGAGAAATCTGGCTATAACTTAGGTTTCAGGAAGAGCTTTTAGTTTATTTCTGGGTATAACTTGAGACTAAGAATTATAACCTTAAAATAAAAGCTCTGCTCATCATTATACTGCTTTAATATTTGCTGTCAGGATCTGACATTGCCCGCTGAGAAGCTCAATACTTTATGAATAGGATGAAAACCTTCATATTGTGCAATCTGCAGATAGCACCACTTCACAGTCTATCGTACAACAATTTAAACATCACTCATAATCTTTGGGGATGTAGTAAATATTTATATTTCATCTTTAGGTTGAACAGAAATGGATCACAAGGACTTCAGGGTTTGTATGAACAGAGTTTATAAATAGGAGTTACAAACAAATTTAATAATCTATAATCATAAGTAATTTCAACATGAAATAATAGGAAAACATTCACTAGAGAATATTATACAAATTGTTATTTTTTTTTAAGATTTATTTTATTGTTTTTGACACAGAGAGACAGAGAGAGACAGAGAGAAGAGAGAGGGCCCAGAGAAGTCTCCACAGTTGCACATCATCAGTTTTCAACTTGGTTTTGGCCCACACAGGTGGGTGGGGGTCATGCAGGGCGAGAACTGGGCTGGATGCCTCCTGCATGGGAGATATGCCTCCTTAAGCCAGGGGCTGAACTGTGTGTGGGGGGGTGGGGGGGCTGGGGGGTGGGCAAGAGCTGAAACAAGGTTCTCCTGCATGGGAAGCACACCCCAGTTTAGCATATGGATCCACATGGGTTGGGGCTGGGATTTGATCCTCAGTCTTGGGGGCTGCAAAGTGAGCACTTAATCCTCTGAATCATCCTATCTTCCCCCAAGTTGTTATTAAAATTATTCATTATGAGATTCCTCAAAAAATTACGAATGGAATTACCGTATGACCCAGCCATCCCACTACTGGGCATCT
>PVKE010044743.1:0-12885 GCA_004027555.1 Craseonycteris thonglongyai | reverse complement strand
AAGCATGAACTTTATCAAGAGTAAATTAAGAAATCGGCTTATCGATGAGAACTTGGAATCGTGCCTAAAATTAAAAACAACAACATACAAACCTGACTTACCCTTACTTTCCAAGGAAATGCAAGGCCATTGTTCACATTAGTGGAGTATTTGTAGTTTATTTTTTAAGGATACCTTTTATATTATTTAACTTGTTATATTTTTAAATAAATATTATCTTTATATAAGTATGATACCAAGTTTTATTTAATGTATCGTTAGTTAAACTAAGACATGTTTAGCAAAGGCAAGCTTGAGAGTGTACTTTTAATCCTAATTATTTCCATAAAAATGTCTTTACTAAAGTAAAGCTTAAGTTTAAAAAAAATGGCTCTTTGAATAAACTTCAATTTTGTATTGTTTATATTTGGCTCTTTTGGATGACGAGTTTGTCGACCACTGCCCTAGGGGAATTACAAAGGATTAGATATATCCAAATCCTCCCATTTCCAGCTATCCCTTGCTTTATCAGTTCTTTTCTTTTCCAATCCTAAAACCAACCAAATACGCACAAGTTCTCTTCTAAGTACTGTCCGATCTCTTCTTGCCCTCTCCAGGTGACTTGAGTGAATAGTTGGCACTGTTTTCCCTATCACCATTTCTTTTATTCAGTAATCGACCCACATTGAAAAATCATTGCCAATTCCAGTGGAGGTGGGTCAGGACTTAGATTTAAGGTATCTGATATTATTGCTTCTCCTTGAAGCTCTAATCCTTTAGCCTTCTCCAGAACACAGATTCCTGGTTCTTCCTCCATCTCTGTGTGTTCCTTTTAAGTCTGTTTTTTGGACTCTGTTCACCAGGGGCAGTCTCATCCACTCATGATTTTTTTTTTTTTTTTTTACTTTAAACAATGTTTTTATTATTAAAAAAAAAACACACAAAAGACTTGAGGTATCTAAAATGAATGCTTACCTGAAATTATTTTCTGAGGGAACCATTTGGCTAACGTATGGTATTAATAAGCAGAAGATGGTTTTTTAAAGACTAGCTGCTTGCAGATACCTTTTAAATGAATATTATACATAAAGGGCAGCACCATTTGTTGACTGAGGGGGTGGAAACAGATCTTAGGGACTTTTCAAAATACAGCTCAATCACCATGGTTCATCCTTGGCCATGATTGGTCAGTTTCTGGCTCCGACCTCATAAGGCACCATAGAGATAGAATTACACAAAACTTGTATAAGGCCCTGGTTGGGCTGAGATTTTCGACTTTATAGTCCAGGAAGCTGATTTGTGGTGACCTGTTGGACTTGGATTTCTTAGCTTGTTTTCTCACCCCCACCCCCATTTTATTTTTTCCCTTCATTGTTTGCTTTTTCTTATTTTCTCCTCTTTTGAGTGTTATTTTCTTGTTCTCTTTTCCCATTTTATTTTGTTTTTCTTTCTCATTCTTTTGTTTTAATTTTTCCAATTTTTTGTTTTTTCGTTTTTATCATTATTTTTTTCTCATTTGTTTCTTTTAATTTTTTTTTAGTTTTTAATTGACATTGTTAGTACAGTTAGTGTAGTTAGTACTGTTGATAGAGTTTGCATATTTAGTCAGCATAGTTAGTGTAGGTATTTTTTTATTAGCATAGCTAGTAAGTAGAGTTAGAGCATAGTTAGTATCATCAGTGAGTATAGTCAGCAAGTTACCAGTGTGCGTGGCCTTGCAGCCACCTCTGCTAACCAGGAGCCCCATGGTGCCATTACGAGCTGAACACCATTGACCAGGACAGCTTTGTCAAGGTGAGGTTGGGCCAGCACCTTGGGACTGGGACAGTCAGCGGGGCCTCTCCAGCCTTCACCAACTTCTCCTGTGAGAGGCTCACTGCACGAAGGCCTGGCATCACCACAGTGTAGTCCAATTAGTCAAGGTAACTGGCTCTCCGGAATCATTCCGATTGTGGAGTACCTGAGTAGAGGGGACATGTTGGATTACCTATGCGTTTGTCGTATATGGCCTTTATTATGCTGAGATGTGGTCCCTCTGTTCCCACTTTGCTGAGAGTTTTTTTTTTTTTATCATAAATGGATGCTAGATTTTGTCAAATGCTTTTCTGCATCTGTTGATATGACCACATGACTTTTATTTTTCAGTTTGTGTAGCGTATCACATTAATTGATTTGTGGATATTGGACCAACCTTGCCTACCAGGAATGAATCCCACTTGATCATGGTGTATGATTTTTTAAAATCTATTGCTGAATTCAGTCTGCTAATATTTTGTTGAGGATTTTTGTATCTATGTTCATTAGGGATATTGGCCAATATATTTCTTCTTCTTGTTTTTTTGTTTTTGTTTTTGTTTTGTAATGTCTTTATCTGGTTTTGAAATCAAGGTAATGTTGGCCTCATAAGAGGAGCTTAGGAGCCTTTCCTCCTCTTGGATTTTTTGGAATAGATTCAGGAGAATAGGTATTAAGTTTTTTTAAAAAAGTATGTGGTAAAATTAAACTATGAAGCCATATGGTCCAGAACTTTTGTTTATTGGGAGCTTGTTGATTACTGATTTTGTTTCATTGTTTCTTCTTGATTCAGCCTTGAAAGATTATGTATGCTTCTTGTAATGTATCCATTTCTTCCAGATTGTCCAAATTTTTTTTTTAAGATTTATTTTTTATTGTTTTTGACAGAGAGAGAGATACAGAGACAGAGAGAAGGGGAAGAGCCCAGAACAGTCTCCATAGTTGCACGTCATTGGTTTTTTCACATAGTTTTCATTCCACAGGTGGGCACTGGGCTGCACAGGACAGGAACTGAGCCAGGGTCTCACCCTGGCAAGAACTGAACTGGGGGCACTCCCCAGTTCAGCATATGGACCGGGGCTGGGACTCGATTCTTGGTCCCTGGGGCTTCAAAGAGAGCGCTTAACCCACTGAGCCGTCCTGGCTTCCCCAGATTGTCCAATTTTGGGGCATATAAATTCTCATAGTATTTTCCTATAATCTTTTGTATTCTTATTGTATCTGTTGTCATTTCTCTTTTATTTCTGATTTTATTTGGGCTCTCTCTCTCTCTTTCTCTCTCAATAAGTTGGGTTAAAGGTTCATCAATTTTGTTTATCTTTTCAAAAAGCCAGCTTTTGGTTTCATTGATCTTTTGTATTATTTTTTCGTCTTGATTTTTTATTTTAAATTTCTACTATGATCTTTATTATTTACTTTCTTGTATTCGGCTTTATTTGCATTTCTTTTTTCAGTTCCCTTAGAAGTAAAGTTAGACTGTTTATTTGATATTTTTCTTGTTTCTTGAGGTGGGCCTGCATTGCTATGAATTTCCCTCTGAAGACTGCTTTCTCTGTGTGCTATGGATTTTGGGCTGTGTTTTCCTTTTTGTTTGTCTCAAGGTATCTTTTGATTACTTCCTTGATCTCATTGTTGACCCATTCATTAGTTTGTAGCATGTTATTTAGCCTCCATGTGTTTGTGTGTTTTTCATTTATTTTTTCTTCTTATAATTGATTTCTAGTTTCATACTAATTGTGGTCAGAGAAGATGCTTGATATTATTTATTTTTTTTTTTTTAAAGGATGTGATTTTCTTTTTTTAAAAAACATATTTTTATTTATTTATTTATTATGACAGAGCGAGAGAGAGAGAGAGAGAAATACAGAGACAGAGAGAGAACTGAACTGGGGGAGCTCCCAGTTCAGCATATGGTTCTGCACGGGCTGGGGCCGGGATTCGATCCTCAGTCCCTGGTGCTGCAAAGTGAGCTCTTAACCCACTGAGCCATCCCGGCTTCCCCAACTTGATATTATTTTAATCTTATTAAATTTATTGAGACTTATTTTTGTGTCCTAACATGTGGTCTGTCTTGGAAAATGTTGCAGGTACACTTGAAAAAAATGAATATTCTGCTGCTTTGGAATGAAGTTTTCTAAAATTATCAAATTTATCTGGTCTAGTGTGTCATTTAAGGCCACTGTTTCTGTGTTGATTTTCTATCTAGAATATCTATCCATTGTTGTCAGTGGGGTATTAAATTCTCCTATTATGATTATGTTACTGTTAATCTTCCCTTTATGCCTTCCTAAATTTTCCCAGTGAAAATTTGCTTTATGTACTTAGGTGCTTTTATGTTGGGCGCATAAATGTTTACTAGAGCCACATCCTCTGGTTTGATTGATCCCTTTATTATGTAATGTTCTTCTTTGTTTCTTATTATATTCTTTATTTTAAAGACTGTTTTGTCCAATATAAATATTGCTTCCCCAGCTGTTTGTCATTTCATTTGAGTGAATTTATTTAAGTCTGTGTGTATCTTTCCATCAGAGGTGGGTTTCATAGCATATGCATGGATCTTGTTTACTTATTGTATGTCTTTTCATTGAGCACTTAATTCATTTATGTTTAAAGTGATTATTGATAGGTACATAATTGTCATTTTGTTATTCATATTTTCGATCTTATTTGTTTGCTTGTTTTCTCTCTTCTGCTTAAAGAAATCCTTTTAACATGTCTTGTAACAGTGGCTTGGTGGTAATGAATTCCTTTGGCCTCTTCTTGTGTGAGAAGCTCTGTATCTCTCCTTCAATTTTAAAAAGTAGCCTTGTTGGGTAGAGTAGTTTTAGTTGCAGGCCCTTGGTTTTCATTACTTTGAATATTTCCTGGCTTTCTCTTCTGGCCTGCAAAAATTCTGTTGAAAAATCTGCTGATAGTTTAATGAGAGCTCCCTTGTAAGTAATTCGTTATCTTTCTCTTCCTGCTTTTATAATTCTCCATCTCTAACCTTTGGCATGTTAATTATGATGTGTCTTGGTGTGGGCCTCTTTGGGTTCATCTTGTTTTGGACTCTCTGTGCTTCCCAGGCTTATATGTGTATTTTCTTCACGAGGTTTGGGAAGTTTTTCATCATTATTTCTTCAGCTAGGTTCTTGATCCCTTGCTCTCTTTCTCTTCTCCTGGTACACCTATGATGGGAATGATGTTTTCCCACAGGTCCCTTAAACTATATTCATTTTTAAAATTATTTTTTCCTTTTGTTGTTTCAATTGTATGTTTTCTGCTACCTTGTCTTCTACATCACTGATTTGATCTTCTGCTTCATCTAACCTGCTGTTGATTTCTCCTAGTGTTTACTTAATTTGTTATTGTATTCTTTATTTCTGACTGGTTCTTTTTTATAGTTTTTATGCCCTTCTTTACTTACTATCCCTTTGTTGAAATTCTCACTAAATTTCTTCAGTATTCTTTAAAAAAAAAAAAAAAAGATTTATTTTTATTGTTTTTGACAGAGAGAGAGAAATATACAGAGACAGAGAGAAGGGGGAGGGCCCTGAACAGTCTCCATAGTTGTACATCATTGGTTTTTCCACATAGTTTCATTCCACAGGTGGGCGCGGGGTTGCACGGGGCAGGAACTGGGCCAGGGTCTCACCCCAGTGAGAACTGAACTGGGATCACTCCCAGTTCAGCATATGGGTCTGCATGGGCCGGGGCCGGGATTCGATCCTCGGTCCCCAGGGCTACAAAGTGAGCACTTAACCCACTGAGCCATCCCGCCTTCCCCTTCTTCAGTATTCTTATAACCAGTGTTTTAAATGTTTCTCTGGTAGGGTAGTTGCATTGATTTCATTTGATTCTATTTTTGGAGGTTTCTCCTGGTTTTGTTTGTTTGTTTGTTTGTTTTTGGACATGTTTTCTTTATTTTCTCATGTGGCTGCTTGTCTGTGTTTGCTTCTATGTGGTAGGTAGATCTCTTATGTCTCTAAGTCTTTGCTGGGTGGCCTTATGTAGTATGTGTCCTATGTGGTTCAATGGCACAATCTCTGATTTCCTGTGCACATGTTCCAGGAGCATTCCTTGAGTGTGCTGTGTGGGTTCTTCTGTTGTAGTTGAGCTTCTTGAATGCTTTCGACACAGCAGTGGGTGCTATTTGCTCCCGGGCTGACTGACTGTGATGATTGGCTATTCCCACAGTGTATGAGCTGCTGTATGAGAGCTAACCCCTCAGAAGGGGATTTACCTCAGTGAGGTCTTATGCCTGTTGAGACCACCCTTTAGGTGTGCTGCTTGTGGGGCTAACTAAGTAGTGCTCTACCGTCATTTGAAGCTGGCTTCTGGGTATCTTGTTGCTGGTATCTCTTGGGAGGGGCTCCTATGCAGGCCAATTGGAGTTAAAGAAATACTGAGAAATTGTTATAGGCTGAGAGGGACTTAAAAGACATAAAAACATGATTATGAACTAGTTTTTGCTATGGTGAAAATTTTGGGGACAAATGGTGACACTAATGGGGTCTCTTTATTAGCAACAATCAGTATTAAGTTTCTGATTTTAATGGTTGTATTGCATTAATGTAAGAGAATGTCCTTTGTGGGAGATAGTCACTAAAATATTCAAGTATGATACGGTATCTGATTGACAATCTTTTCGTAAAGATTCAGTATTGAACTTGGAGTTTTTAAGTTTATGAGTAACTTAAAAATTGTTAATGTTAAAATAAAAAAATGTTTAATGCAAAGAGCATCAAAGTTTTAATTTACCTCGATTCAGTTGTTATTGGCTAATTTTAACTTTATTCTAAATTGCCTAATGACTTTTTTCCTAAAAATTGTAAGTAGCCTTAAACTATAGCCTCTTTGGTAGTAAAGGGGAGAGAAAACATTTTGTAATGAAGGAAAAAGAAAGGCTAAGGAGTGTAATTGATTTTCTCTGCTTCAAATAATTGCTACAGCCAGAAGTAAAATATTGACTTCCTCAGTTTAAATCAATTTGTAAAAGTATTTTATAACTTAAAATTGTGTGAAAGTGTCTTAACAGTTTTCTAGTCCTTTATTCCTTGTCTCAAAACAAGAGCTTGATTAAAATATACTCCAGCTTGTGACAGTGGATTACAGTGTAGCAGTCTCTCAGGCTCATGGATAGAAGTACTGGATTCTGCTATATGGTAATTTTATCACTATAAAGAAAAGCCCTAGCAACAAAATGTCTCCCTGGTGGTCTGTAATTCCCAGTATTAGACCTATTTCATTGGATTAAGATAATATTTCTTAAATTGTTCTTTAGAGACTGGTAATAACTTTATTTATTTTTTTAAAGGTTCTTGTCAAATACATTAGAAAACTCTGGGTTAAATTGATTTCTTTCTACAGACTTTTCAAAACTGGTAAAAGGCCAGATTACTTTGTGACTCTATAAGAGAAATACAAGTATACAACTCATTGTTTCTCAAATTTAGTTGCTCAGGGGCATAAGGCATTATTTTATGGAATACATTTTAGGCAAATCTGCAAAAAGAAAAAAGTGCATTATGAGAGATGATTGTAAATGAACCAATATCGTATGTAAAATCGTAGCTCACATTTATTATCTTATATCAGCAAAGTAGTTTTGGAGTACTGCTCCAGAAGTTGGGAGCAGTTCTGTTCTCAAAACCCAGGCCATGGGTTATTCCAGTGGGAGTACAGTCTTGATAGTAATACTGACTCAAGACTTTGAGCAGCCAACAGTATCAATGTCATATGGTGGAAGAATGACTGATTGAGAATCATATTGACTTGAGTTACTTCCAATCCAGGTTCTTACAGTTCAACTCTGTGTATTGTTGGACAACTCAGTAACCACTCTGAGTCTCAGTTTCCTCGTCCCCACAATGGAGATAAATGATAATGATAATAACAATATTTACAGTAGCAAATACTTATGTATCTCTTTAGCTATGTACTGTTTTAATCACTTAATACCACATACTTATGTATCATTTTAGTGAGATATTATTCTAATCACTTAATACTTATATATATATGAACTTATTTAATCTTTACCAAAAATCACTGGAGATTTTCTTATTTCTATATAAAAATCAGACCATACAAGATTGTTGTGATGATTAAGATAAAATATATGACATATCTTTTGAAGTGCCTAGGACAGACTGAGCAGTTATTAAATTATCATCATCATCCTTCTCGTGTGGATACTAGGTACTGGGGGTATGTAGACAGATAAGAGGTATGGCTGATGGATATGTAGTGGGTTATAAAGTGAGAATGAAGCAGCACTATAGATAAATGTCATAGCTTTCACAGTTTTCTTTGAAGCTAATTATGACCACTTTTTTAATACATTTAAAATCTTACTTTTCCTCCTATACCACATGGTAACTTTCAGTAAACAAGTGATTATTTAACCAACAGACCTGTTTTCTGTTGAGTGCCTACTATGTATGGGTAATCAGATGATCATAACCACTAAGGAGAAAGTAAATCAGAAGAGGCAGATAGAAAGTATGGGGTGAGGTGGGAGTTAATTCCAGATATACTTTTCTTCCATTCTTCTCTACAGTTTCTATAGCTAAGTCTACACAGAAGAATAAAAGGCAGAAAGCAAAGAGATGATGTGAAAAAGAAAGAATAGGGTGTACGAGGGCCGTCTGGAAAAAATCCAGCTGTTGTCAATATAATGAGACCAGATACATGGGTGCGTACTTTCCGGACAGCCCTCGTAAAACCTGCAATTGGCATTTAACTTCTGTTTTATTCATTCTGAAGCGTGGAATGAAGGAAAACCTTCCCAAGTTCCTGCAATGCTATTTTATCTTATGGACCTGAGCACATTGTTTTAAACCAGCAGCATCCTGAGGCCTTGATTCAGTCACCCACACAACCTGACTTCGACTTCTTCAGTTTTTCCCTGGCCCTAAGTATTTCCTAACGTAATGCCTCACAAATGGCTCACAGACTGCTGTGCTCAGCAGCATTTATGCTGTCAGCAGTACTCCAGCAAACGAAGTCCCTCACCAGGGAGCCATTGAGTTAAGTGGTGTACAGTGCACTGGCTGCGTTTTCTCCCACTTTGCGATGACTTCACCTTCTCAGTTCCCAAGTGTAATAAGACTCTTTCCATCCGTGCTGGACTTGCATTCTGAAGGGGCTTTGGGAATTGATGATGCTTAGAGCTGGAAGGTGGGAGCCACGAAGCACGAACCAAACGTCAGTTGCCATACTGACTTTTATAACTGTTACTATTGATGGCAGAGTTAATTGCCTATGTACTTCATGTTTAACTACTGGGCTTAACTAGAAACGGAAGAGCTGACAAAATTGCAAAAGGGTTAGGAGAGAACAAAAGAAAAGAATGAAGAAAGCAGATTGAAATTTAGAATGATCTGGCCAGGAATGCCAAACGGTTTTATCATTATCATATTTTGGAAGATGGTCAGAATCTTTTTAAAATTTGTATTTTGTTATTAGAAGTTTGTAGACGTATATTCACTTGTTACAAAAAATTGATTCGTAGACATTTGTGTTGAATATACTCCTCTATGGCAATTAGTAGTTTGGTTTCTGAAACTGAAAGCAACGATTAAAAAACTGACAATATTAACAATGTGATCTATAGATAATGCTAATACATATATATGAGTTTGTCGGTATAATTTTGTTAAGGCATTGGGTCAGAGAGTTAATTTACTTGAAATGTCTAGATAATGAAGGAAAAGAAATACATGCAGAGTGGACTTGGTGTTAGATGCCTAGGAATCCGCATAATTTTTAACCCTAGGCCCACCTATGGCAATGTTTGGAACTGTGATTGAAGGGAAGATTCAGAAAGACAATGGCCTATTGATAAACTAGTAGGCAATTATTTGAAAATGTCAATAATATTGCCTTATTAACTGTATGTTCCACTTTGTAAATATTTGGTACCTTATGTTTGTCTTGTTGGAATATTTCTTTAGTCTCTGGAAACCCTGAAGAATGTATTGATAGCATAGTATAATCTTCAATGATTTAGAAGCTACTATATACAGTAAATTAATAAAAGCTTTTACATTAGACTCTCAGTTAACTGGAACTCAAACAACTAGCATTCTCAAGCAACCAGCACAAAAATCTTTGATTTTTTTGCCTGTTGTTTGAGAGTTTTGCTGGTTGCTGGTTGGTTTGAGAGGTGCTGGTACATTTATGCAGCATCTACCAATCCCTATGGCTGCCAGTTAACTGAGAGTCTACTCTATAAAGATTTCTTTTGGTCTTAAATTAAACAATTATCATAGTATGCTAAAGAAAAATGTGAATGACATTTTATACATCTCAATTTAGTAGTCATTCCATATATAATTACCTTCCATTTACTATATACTTAAGTCACTGGAAATGTTCTAGCATCATTCTGCCTGGTTGTTTGACTGAAATATTTATTAATTTGTTTTGCTCTGTTGTAGATCATGTACATACTAAGATTCATTTTATTTCCATTACCCAGCCTATTGTACAAATATTCAGTGGTGTTCAGATTTTATGATTTGGACTTATTATCCAGCTTTGCATCTCTCTTCCAAGGCACAGCTATTGCCTGTTACATATATGATCTAGTCCCTCTTTTCTAGCAGATGTAGGATTGTATGGCTTCTGTGTTTATTTCCCTTAACATTTTAAACCTTTCTTTTCTAGCTAAGCTATCCATTTACTTGTATATTTCAAATACTTCTCTTCTTTTTATAATTGCACCCTACAGTAATGACTCACATTTATTAAGCTAGGAGTTTTATGGTTGCTGAAAAAGCACAGAATCGAAGTCACATATACCGAAATTTATCATAAGGGACCTTAAATTTGGTGAGGCATTTCAGTATTTCTTTCTGAAATTTCTTAGTTTAAGAAGTAGGTGTTATGAGGGCTACCACAAAAACTCCAGTCATAAGTGCCTCTGTTTTTCACATTATGTGATTGGATACTTTCCGGACAGCCCTCATATAGTAGAGACTGATGGAAATCAAAGAACACAAGGCTACCTTAGGAATACCATACAGGATTCCTAGTCTTGTGAGATTAACCCTATTATATTCGTATCTCTGATATGATTGATGATGTTTACACAGAGAACCTGGGAATGTTTAGAAAACAGTTTATGGGTTTTGCTTTTGGGATTGAATTTTACTTTCTGGCATCTTTCATTAAGAAAAGTCTTTCTTTCATAGATGAAACTGAGTTGACTCAATAGTAAGTTGTTGCATTTTGATGAGTCAACATCGGAATCGTTAAGGCCTTATTTTAGCTTTTGTAAAAACATTTCTTTACCAAAAAGAATTGAGTAGAATAGAATGCAGCAGCCTACTTACTCTGTGTTGCAAAAACACGATGACAATAGCATACTATGCTTGGTCCTATATTGAATGCCCAAATTAAAATAAACAATAATATCATAATAAATGTATATTTTTATTTTTTTTAATTGTGCAATATTTATGATTTATATATTTTTTAATTTAAAAAAATTGGGGGGATGACATTGGTTAGTAAAGTTATATGGGTTTCAAGTGTACTTTTCTGTAATACATTGTTTATATTGCATTGTATGTTCATTACCCAAAGTGTGATCTCGTTCTGTCACCATATATTTGATTATATATTCATGGTGGCCAATATATGCATTTTAATTTTTTTTTAAGTACCTTTTTATCTATTGGGTAAATAGTGCTTTTAGATTTGCCACAGAAAAGAAAAAGAGAGGAAAGGAAGACCATCTTTTTTTAGGATATAGTCTGACACTTTTTGAGGCATTCCAGTAACTTTTTTTTTTGCTGACTTCATTGTAGTGCTCAAAGTAATTAGACAGATGCCACACTTTTCTACCAGTGAGTGTTGTTTTGGTGTGATTTCCTGCTTTGGATGTATGTAAGCTTTATCATGATTAGAGGTGAGGATGATCCAGAGAATTCTATCTATGAATCCACAGCTGAAAAACAGACTTAAATGTCACTCCAAGAGGTGTGATAGAACATTAAAGTGTGTAGGGGATAACATGAACCTTGAGAAAGGTGGAAAGTAGTGATGGAAGCGAATTTGCCACCACTGCCAATAGCTTTCATCAGTGTATCTGGCCTGTTTCATCCCAGCCTCTGCACTCGAGACTTAGGTCATGCAAGTCACATTCTCTGGGGTGTTAGGATGTGACACTATTTTGAGAAGAACTCATTTTATCGCAGTGCAAAAAGATCCTTTGTCAGCTTATTCTGTTACTGCCATTTACCCCAAACCCATAATGATCAATTTTTTCCTACTGGAAACAGACCATCCCCCACTTTGGTCTCCTGTAATTGTGAAGTTTTGATGCATCTGACCCCAGAATGGACCTTAGGAGTCCTGAGACGTCCAGGACACTTGTAACAGGTTAGGTTCAGTTTTAAATGAGCAAGACAATTTCTTACATACTATGCGACCATGGCCAAAAAGTAGAATATCCAAAGGAAGCGAGGTTTGAATGGGAAGAACTTGAGCTTCATGTTAGGCCTGGGTTCCAGTTATGGTGGTTTTTGAATAGCTGGGTCACCTCAGACATTCAACTTCTATGTGACCCAGTTCTCCTTATAAAGTGTGCTATAAACACATAGCACCTGCTTTACTACTGCATAAAGTTCTTATGCGAATACTGTTTGATACTAGATGTGCAAAGGGAAGTACCAGACGAATATAAAATGAGATATTTGACTCACTGTTTTTATACATTGGTTTTTCCATCTTATGCTGTTTTTTTCTTATTCAAAAATTTTAAGAAGTCAAATCCTGTCCAATATACATACCTTCATTACTGATATGCAAGTCAGGGAATGGATAGGAATCAATGTGAGGTTAAGGAAAGGTCAATATAAAAGGATCTATCTCCTGGTGAACAATTGATTAGATGAAAAAGCTCAGTCAAAATCATTTATATTTTAAATCATTTTTTTCCCCACATTATTTTTATAGGCAATACTATGCAAACCTCTAGGATACTGGGAGACTTCAAGTATTACAAATAAATATAATTTTCAGGATATAAATGCAATCTACAAATTTTCACAATGTTATATTTCTGGAGGAATCCTACTGAACTTTTGAGTTACTGCTGAACAGAGAGAGAACAAATGAGTG
>PVKE010044742.1:0-12888 GCA_004027555.1 Craseonycteris thonglongyai | reverse complement strand
ATACAAAAGTTACTCCATTTTAAGAGCCGACTCCATCTTGAGAGATAGGTTTCGGTTTCCCCTAAAAGGAGAACAATTCTCAGAAGTCACATGCATCCCCTGCGGTCTGGCCTGAAGCTAACTTTCTGCTCAGTAATACTTCCCGTATGACTCCTGCCCCTCCCTCGCTTAAACTGCCCGCTAGAGCCCGCCCATCCTCCGCCAATCCTAAACTGCCACTTATCCCAACCAATCACCTTTTGACATATACCCCGCCAAACAGATAGCCCTGCCCGCCTTTGTCCCTACAGTATGTATACCGCTGTAGCCGAAATAAAATTTGGAGGCTTGATCAGAATCCTGTCTTGCCTCCATTTCTTCGTGTCTCCTGTCTCTTGTCCTTCATAGGTTCCCCCTCGAGCTGCGTTGTCATGCCCCGCTGGACGGGGCACAATTAGCCGGGCACACTAAGTACTTGGTATAAAATTTTCTATAACAAGGCCTTGATTGTCCTAATATAGTTGAGAAATCAGGGCTGTATGAATAGGCATGAATCTTAGAACTAGAAGGCTTTTCAAAAGATTATCTTTGAAGCAAGTAAAAAAACAATTATCCCCATTTTATGCATAAGGTGCCTAAACCCAGAGGGTTTAAGTGAGACTTTCTCTATATCACATGGCTCCAGGTATTAGAAAGAGAGTAGAAACTTCTCTGTTGCTTGTCGCAGAATAACACATTTTAACAAGGCCCAGTTCTCTCATATTTTTCCCAGAGCTGTTAGAAATTCTTACAAACATTTCCAATCACTTAATAGAGCTACTAGGCTACTCTATTCATGCACAAACCAGCATCCCTTGCAGCAAGTACAAAGATTCAGACTTTCCTTGTCCGAGAGTCTTCCTACTGACAGCCATTAAGGATAAAGTTAGAAATCAAATGTGTGTTTATATTTAGGTAAAATACACACATAATACTTAAAAGAATGGGTTCTGTAAGCAGACAGCCTGAGTTTCCATTAACCTGGCTTTTAGCGTGTTTCTTTTCTTTTCTTTCTTTTTTTTTTTTTTTTAAGATTTATTTTATTGTTTGAAAGGAGACAGAGAGAGACAGAGAAAAAGAGAAGGGAGGAGGACCCAGAGCAGTCTTTACAGCTGTACATCAATAGTCGTGACATGGTTTCATTCCACAAAGGTGGATGTAGGGCCATGAGGGGCCAGAACCGAACCAGGGGCCTCCCACCTGGGAGGTGAGAACCTTTGCCGCTGAGCCATCCCGGTGGTTACCAGTTGCACCGCAGGTCAGCATATGGTGTTTGCACAGGCCAGGGCCAATAACCAAACCTTGGACCTCTCGATTTTGAGGCAAGCACTCATCCGCTGAGCTACCCAGCATTTCATTTTGGGCATTTTTCTTACCCTTTCCCTGTAAAATGAATGTGATATTAGTTTCTCTCTCACAGGGCTACTCTGAGGAGTATTTGGCATAATACATGAACATTTTTCACTTATCATGGTGACCAGACAACTATTTGTATAGGACTTCCATACAGGTTTCTCCAGGCAGCACAAGTCGCATTAACTGCCCGCTTTTTGTGGCCGTTTCTGCTGCTACGTGATTTGAGGGAAATGGCCCCCTCTTCTTTTTCCTGCTTCCTCGGCGTCAGATCAGGCTAACTGAATAAGAATTGAAATCTGTAAATTAAATCTCACACATGGTGCTAGAGGAACACCATCTCCCCATTCAGTACAGACCCTTTGGTCTTAAGAAGAATTTAATAGTCATGAACAAGGAATACGGAGCTAATCTAGGGGGACCAGGACTTTCAGTGCTAGAACTAAGATAGTCCAGGAAAAAATGGAACAGTTGTTCACCCTAGGACAAACGGCCTTCATGACCTTGGGCAAGTTAATAACCTTTCTGAGCCTCACATCTAAATATAGAGATTATAACAACCCTTCCTAATGGGCTTGTTTTTGTTTTTTTTTTTGAAGAATAAATGAATTAAATTTTGAGTGCTTTGGATCATGCCTGGAGTACAGTAAGCACTCAATAAATGCTGGTTATTATTATAATTACTGATCACTATAAGGAAATGTGGGTTAATAAAACTAGCGCAGGAGGACATGGCAAAGAGCCCAGAATCATATAAAAGCCCTTAAGAGCCCAAGAGTGGAGCACCTGGAAAGGATTTACTTTCCCTGCCTCATCATGTCATTATCCTTCTCTGAGAGATCATGAAAACAAAGAAAAATAAGAATACTCTATTATCTGAAGAAAGAATAATAAGAGAAATACAAGGTACCATTTTATTAACTATCACAAAAACAAAACAAAAGCAAACAACCCCCAGAAGTATGAAAACATTCAGTTACTAAAGCTGCAAGAAATAGACACTTTCATACTGTCCTATAAGGAATAAAAAAATGGTCAGCCTCCATGGAAAAATACCTTGCAACATCTACCAAAATTACAGATGAATTTGAAGCACAATGCTGGTTCTGGGAAATTATCCTACAGTTGCTCTACTACATATATCGCAGGATACATGCACAAGACTATCCATTGGAGAACTGTTTGTTATAGCAAACAGTTGGATTACTGGGCGTAATCCAAGTGTCCCAAAACAGAAGACTGACCAAATGAACCGTGATATAGCCATACAGTGAGTGTGATGTAGAAGCAAAAAGAGAATAAAGAAACTATTAACAGACAAAGATCTCCAAATATATTGTTCAGTATCAAAAACCCAAGGCACAATGTAGTATATTTAATATGCCATATTTTATGAGAAAAAAAGGAGAAATAAGAACATATATATATATGTATATATATATATATACACACACACACATACATATACACATACATATGCTTGTGTAATTATAAAGACACATGGGAAATAAGTAAGAGAATAATTTAAATGACTACTTATTAAGGGCAGAATGAAATGGGATAGACAGAAACAGATGGGGAAAAATGTCTCAATTCAGATCTTTTTATGCCATTTTTCTTTTGACCTCTCTAAATGTATTTCCTATCAAAAAATAAATTAAAAAAATAAAATGTGAAACATCCAGAGCTCTTTATCTATATTATTCACTGAAAGGTTAGCATAGCTTACTTCTAGGAAATAAATCTCATTTGAGAAGAAATCGTGTAGAAAATAATGACATGCTCCATCCACCAAACAAATAAATCAACGGTGTCTGACTTGGGACCCTGAGAACCACTCCCTTACAGCTGAGCAGAACGGGCGTTGTTCTGGGAGTACTGATTTATACACCCCTCTCATTCATAAATATAGTCTCCTCTCAACCCAACAGTGTGGCCAGCATCTGAGAGGACAAAGTAGGTGCTTTCCCTCTTCCAGCCAGAATGGGCTTCCATCATTCCATCATTTTCCCCTTGCACATTAGATCTAGGCTGCTTTTTATGTTAATTGGCATCGGCTGCTTTGGGCTCTGACACAGGCGTTTAGCACTAACAGTCAATTGCTCTTTCCTCAGCCATCTGGCAAAAGAGTTGAAACCAGCAATTTTCTGAATCAGAATTAGACATCTCAAAAATAATGTGCATATAGGCAAACCCCTTAGACATGCAGAATGGCAGAGAGGGGAAGGTAGCAGGATGTTATAAACTCCAGTCTGGAGAGATATGATTTCAGAGGGGAACCCAAGAAGGCGCTGTGGTTCCCTGGCCACCCCCACCACGCTTCCCTGTCTGTGTGCAGTGAGAAACATTCAGGATTAGGCGGTCTCCCGCTCTCCCTTACTTCAACCTCAATGGCAGGAGCTAGCCTAGCTTTGACCCCTCCCTCTCCCTTCTAGATGGGGTTACTTACTCCCTTAGACATTCTCACCTTTAGGTCAGGAGCGGCCCCTATCATTTCAGCAGGATTTATGAAGCACCTGCCTTCAGTTACAGCATCTTCTTACCCTTGCAGCTCTCTGACTATTGGTGCTTCACCGCTTCACATATTCTCCTTTCCCCACCAGCCCCTTAAATGTTGGTCTTCTCTGAACATCTACCCTCCCCTCAATTTACTCCAGACCTTTACTCTCCTATTGGCAGTTCTGAGACATTCCCCAGCCTAAGAGCCCCCAGGAAAATAGCACTGGTTTAGTTCTTAAGGGGGGACTCATATTAGTAAGGTGACCAACCATCCTCCTTGAGAGTAGACAATCCTCCTTTTGGAAGTTCTGTCCTCCCTCGAAAAGTGTCCTCCTAGATGTCCTCCTTTTCGACTTGTGTTCAGTTTTTATCCACAGAACTACCAGACACTAAAATAGACGATGGGGAAGCCGGGATGGCTCAGTGGGTTAAGCGCTCACTTTGCAGAGCCGGGGACCAGGGATCAAATCCCGGCCCGTGCGGAACCATGTGCTGAGCTGGGAGCTCCCCTAGTTCAGTTCTCTCTCTGTCTCTGTATCTCTCTCTCTCTCTCTCTCTCTCTCTCTCTCTGTCAAAAATAAATAAATAAATAAATAATATATTTAAAATAGATGACAATTGTCTATTTGAAGAAATTAAAAAACTGAATATTTATTTAAATTCTGAAAAATTGGTCGAGTGGGAAAATGAACATGTTGAAGTTGATAAAAGATGGGTGGAAATATTCAACCATTTCAAAAATGCACATATACCATATGAAAATTTACTTCTGCTAGTCCAATTTACATTGTGTTGCCCCGGCACTAACGCAGCAGTTAAAAGGGTATTTTCAATTGCTAATGATTTTTGGACAACTAAAAAATCAAGACTGAATGTTGATACTCTAGCTACAGCACTTGCTGTAAAATTCAATATGAAAAATAGTTCTTGTACGGAAAGTTCTAATATTTTGTTAGAAAACGACACATTAACAAAAATATTTATTCAATTGAAAAATATTCATATTTAAATAATAATTAATCATAATACGCCTGTTATCTATTTACTATATTATAATGCTTTCTGTTTAGTTATTGTTGCAACGAATAAATTTTTTTATTTGCAATATTTGTTTGTTTAATTTATTTATGTCCTCCTTATTTATTTATGTCCTCCTTTTCATTGGAAAAAAGTTTGTCACCTTAATATTAGACCCTTTCTGACCTGGTCAGTTGTTTATACAGACCCATTCCAGGTTTCAAGGGGCAACATCACACTGTTCACACAAAGACAGCAATAAATATACTGTACGTCTGTCTGTCATTCCCTGCCTTCCAATTGAAGTCTTTCCTGAGATGGTTCAGGGTCCCCAAAACTTAGGCAGGATGCCCGCCCACCACCATTAGTGTCAATAGTTGTTCTTTTTAAGATTTATTTTTATTCTCTGACAGAGAGAGACAGAGAAAGGAGGGAGGGCCCAACTATATCCATAGTTGTACATCATCAGTTTTCGACATGGTTTTGTTCCACAGTTGGGCACGTGCCTTCACGCAGGGCAGGAACCAGGCCGGGGGGCTCCTGCATGGAAGGCACGCCCCCACAAGCCAAAGACCTCCCACATGGGAAGCACACCTGGGGCCGAAGTCAAACAAGGACTTCCTACATTGCTCCCAGCAAGAACTGAACTGCGGGCACTCCCCACTTCAGCATAGGGGTCTCCACAGGCCGGGGCCAGGATTCAATCCTTGGACCCAGGGCTACAAGACAAGCACTCTACCTGCTGAGCCATCCTGGCTTCCACTAGTATCAATAGTTTAAAAGCTACACAAGTAAACTTTAAGTATTAGTAAGACACAAGTCATATCACCTCAGGGCTGATGGCAGTCATCCCTGAAACTGTCCACACATCGGTGACATCCATTGTGGTTCCATTTTGGGCCCACATAGCCTCTGCCTAGAAAATGCACATAAAATACACAAGTGCTCATCTGGTTAATTGGGAGCAGCAGCTGCATTTGGTACAGCTGCCCTGCACCTCCCCCAAAGGGAAAGTGACCCCCTTAGACCCCCTCCACTCTGGTTCTCACATCTACGTGGCCAGCAGGGAAAGAGGGTGTGGCCACGTCCGGACAGAGGAGCATGGTGTACCACAGGATGCAGGCAGTGTGGTGCTGCCCTAAGTGTGTCACTGGCCTCTGTCTCTTGTTTCTCACTTTGTATTTTAAATCGATTCAAGGCACTACATGATTCCAGCATAATTAATTCAGTCTGTGAGCCGTTCTGTGCCATGACCTCTGTAAGAACTTGTTTGGTATGGCACTTGGAAGCTCCCATTGCATCAAAGTAATTTCCCAGAAGACGCCCTTCTGCTGACTGGTCTCTCCTTTTCTGTGAAACGTCTTTCCCTCTATTTCACGTTACAATTACAAGTGATTCCCTTTTCCTCCAGCTTTCAGATTTTTTCATAATACTTTTATAATCTGGAAACTAATGATACTTTTTCAAGGGTAAAATGACCCACTGCTCCCTATTATTAATATTAGGCAATACCCAGCACAGTAGATAGGACAGTGGTAATTCTGAGTGTTAGCTTCTCTCTGTCACAGACTGGCTGCTTGCTCTCTCTGTCCCCTCACTCCCCACTCTGGTCAGATGTTTATGACTTATCTGCAGACCCCGGCTACTCTAAAAGCATAGGCCTGGCTCAGTGCTGGGTGCTTGGTGTTAGACATTGCAAAAGATGACTTCAGGATACACTGACCAGACATCCCATTTTAAATAGGACAGAGAACAACAGTACTGTCCCATTCAAACAATGCTTATGGTCAGCCAACTTCAGGAAGAATGATGACTAGCCACTTGGATAGGTGTTCACAGCATCTTGTGCTAGAGACAGAAATGTGTGTCATCGTGGACCCCTTTGAAAACTTCCATTCAAACTATATTTTCTTTTTTTCTTTTTAAGATTTATTTTATTGTTTGAGCGAACTTGAGAGAGAAAGAGAGAGAGAGAGAAGGTGGAAGGCCCAGAGCAGTCTCTATCATTGTACATCATTAGTTGTGACATAGTTTCTTTCCACACAGGTGGCTGTGGGGCCAGGAACCAAACTGGGGGCCTCCCACGTGGGAGGTGAGAACCTTCACTGCAGGACTCCATGGTTACCCGATGCGCTGCAGTTTAGCACATGGGTTTGCTTGGGCTGGGGCCAGGATTCCATCCCCAGACCTCGTGGTTGCAAGACAAGTGCTCAACCTGTTGAGCTATGCCGGCATTCTCCAGATTATCTGTATCTGTCAACATATTCTTTCTCCAAACCAAAGCCAATGTAATTACCTAAATGTAAACCTGGCATTACAGACCAAGGTCAGCTTGATTGAATTTGTTGTGTTCATGGTCTCCTGATTATTGTGTAGGTCATTATATAGAATCCCATTTCTCTGGCATTTCCTATTTTCATTCTCAAAAGGTAAGTATAATTTCAGATGATGCAAAATGGCAACCCACACCATGTCAACATCAAATGATTTAAAAATTTTATAGTTAAAAAAAAATCCAGATTTCTAGCCTCTGTTGGTAAATGAGAGCTCTGGGTCTCCATGGCTGCCTTCTTTCCATAGGCTGTGTGCTCTCCGGTTACTCATAGACACACCCTCACTTGGATAATCCATTCGGTTAGATTTCCTGTGTGGCTGTCCCCGACTGTACCACTAGTTCGCTTTCCTGCTGATTGCCCAAGCTTTTACCCAAGACATCATCCAGTCTCTTTTGTCTAATTTACAGGTTTCCTATGGCCCAGCTCTCTTGCCCAGGTTCCTGCTCTCTGAGTGGGATCTGACCTGGCCCACCTTTAGTCACTCTGACCTTAAACCAGGACAATAACACATCAAGAACTGCCAGAAGCCTGGAGGATCCTCTTTGGTGTTCTGATGTTCACTGTCAACTTTTCAACAAAGGGGTCCTCCCACTGACCTAACAAATACTGCCGGAACTCCAGAATCTTCTTGAAAAATTAGTCAAGTACTTCAGAAGTCTAATGCTGATCCCTTAGGCCTGTGACCTATCCATTCAGTTGGCACCAAATGCCTCCTGAAACTAAACAAAGCTCTGAGAGATCATGCGATGAAATAGCTTGACCTTCAGATGTGAGATCTCTCCTTTCCTTCCAAGCCTGTCTCTGGTTCAGATTATTTTTATCATTTTTCAAAGCAGCAGCATTTATTTCCTCTGCTTCAGTGAGCTGTGCAGATGCAAGGTCTAGAAGGAATATTTAGTGGTCGCTATGGTTACCATTAGTCATATGAAGCTATAGCTAGTGTGCTGATTCCTCTCTTCACAGCTGTAAAAAGAAAGCACTCTGAAAAGCAGGCTCTGAAGACTTGCATTCTGTAATGCACCCAGCTCCTCTGGTTATTTATCTTGATCTGAGAGTTTAATTCACACTTTAAAGATGTTAGGCAGGGAAGGTTTCATAGAACTTGAAAGCTAGAAGAGAACTTAGAGAGTTAGCCTCCTCCTTTTCTCTTACAAATAAGGAGGCCCAGAAAGGAGAAGGGACTTAGGTCTACATAGTGACAATTGGTCATCAAAAGATATACCAGGACAAGCCTCCATTGGTCTCCACTATGTTTCTTGTCCTAAATAATCAAAGAAGCTAAGTAATGTAAAGATCCAGGGTGGACAAAGACCATCGAGTTCAAAGCAAGTCAGCAAAACCTGATCTGACACAGAGAGGTGGGACTCTTGAAAGAAAGCTTTAGCTAAAAATCACAAATGGTCTCCAAAACCATATTAGCCTTAGAATATTTCAACGAAACTTTATGATTGGTTAAGTCCAAATGGTACACACAATCACTATTTCAACATGAGGCTGTTGGTTTGTTGGTTTTTACCGGTTATTGGAAAAGTGGGTGCCCCACAAGTACTATAACTTCTTCTGGGGTACAGTATCTACTGTCTCACAGTTTTCCCACCCTCTTGGTTCGTGGTTCAATGGATCCTTGTTTTCATTCAGCCCAGGGGTATGGCTATTACTGTACTGCTTTGCAATTGGTTGGATGTAAAAGTAATATTGCACGGAGAGCATTTGAGGTAAGGGTCAAGAAGTAGCCTCATCGCTTCACACTTTCTGATTCAAGGGAGGTTTCTGTTTCACAAATTCTCTATTTAACTCATTTTTGCCTGAATAGCCTCAGTGTTAGGTGAGCTGCACAACGCTTCCTTGCAGACCTTGTTTCTAAGTACCACTCATTACTCACTGAAAGGCGCCAGAACTCCTTGGAAGAAGGAGGACTAGGGTAAAGAAATACAAGAAGAGTTTAGGATATCTTGTTATACTAAAAAGTAAGTAAGTGCTCAAAAAAATGAGGGCAGATGTTATGGACTGAATAAATGTCTGTGTCCCCTCAAAACTCATTTATTGAAGCCCTAACCCCAATGTGACTAGATCTAGAGATAGGGCTTATGAGGAGGTAATAATGGTTAAATGAGGCCATAAGGATGAGGCCTTAATCCAATAGGGTGAGTGCCCCTATAAGAAGAGGAAGAAATCCCAAGCTTTCTCTCTCCCACGTGGGTGGGAGTATAGACAGAAGGTGACCATCTGCAAGCCAAGAAGAGAGCTCTCACCAGGAACCAAATTGGCCAGCACCTTGATCTTGATTTCCTAGCCTCCAGAACCGGTAGCAATCACTTTCTATTGTTCAAGCCACCCAGTCCATGGCGTTTACTTACAGCAAACTGGACAGACTAATACAGGAGATACGTTAAAAGAACTCAAGCAGCAGCTTTGAGGGCACCCACTGGACAAACCTGAGATCATCTGAGCTTCAAAGTTAACTAATAGCAATGGGTTGTAATTCATTTAAAAAAAAAAAAATCCATTAGTTCCACTATAGAAGGTAGAAGTTCAGAAAACTGTTTCTTACAATAAAATGACAGCTACTAAATATAGAAGAAAACAACACAATATAAAAGGCAATCTTCGGAATGAGAGAAAGTATTTGCACCTTGTGTATCTGACAAGGGGTTAATATCCAATATACATATAAGGAGCAATATAACTCAATAGCAAAATAATTTTTAAAAAATTTAATTTAAAAATAGGCAAAGGAACTGAATAAACATTTTTCCAAAGAAGATACACAAGTGGACAATGAGTACATGGCAAGAGACCCTGTGTCACTTACCAGGGAAATACAAACCACAACCGCAATGAGATACTACCTCCCACTTGTTAAAATGGCTCAATCATCAACAAGTGCTAAGTGTGGGCACGGCTGTGGAGAAAAAGGAACCCTTGTGCGCTCTTGGTGGGGATGTAAGATGGTGCAGCCACTGTGGAAAACAGTATGGCAGTTTCTCAAAAAAGTAAAGATAGACCTTTCGTATGATCTAGCATTTTGTACTTCTAGCTATACATATATCCAAGGAAATGAAATCAGGATCTCATTTCAGGAAACAAAATCTTAAAGAGGTATCTACACACTCATGTTCATACAGCATCACTCTTGATAGCCAAGGTATAAAAACAACTTAATTGCACATCCACAGATGAAGGGATAGAGAAGATTTCATATACACACACACTCACACACACACAGCACAGTGGAATATTAGTCAGCCAAAAGAAAGAAAAAAATCCTGCCATTTGTGACAACATAGATGAACCTGGAGGACACTATGGTAAGTGAACTAAGCTAGACACAGAAAGACAAATACACTATAATTTCACTTATACAGTATGTGGAATCTAAAAAAAACAATTTTTGAACTTACAGAAATAGAGAGTAGAATGGTAGTTACCAGGGGCTGAGAAATGGAGGAGATGGCAAGATGTTGGTCCAAGAGTATAAGCCCTTAATTATAAGATTAATTAGCTCTGGGATCTAATGTAGTACATCATAACAATAGTTAGTAACACCATATTATATCCTTATAATTTTCTTAGTAAGTAAATTTTAAGCATTTTCACCAAATATACAAAAAAGGTAACTATGTGAGGTGATGGATGTGTCAACCTAATTGTGGTAATTATTGCACAGTGAACACTCATACACATATCAAGTCATCATGTGGTATGCTTTAAGTATATATAATTTTATTTGTCAAATATACCTTAATAAATTGGGGGGGGGACATTAAAGTAGAGGAAATAATAAAAGTTAGAAAAATCACCTTTTTTGAAACCATCATAGTAATAATTGATTCAGGCAAGATATATGATGCTAAAACTATTAGATGAAGATTTAAAGAAGACAGAATATTAAATAATCTCCAAATATCTCTCCACAGATTATAAAAGGAAGTAGTTCTATAGTGGATACACTTGGCAGTCAGCACCTTATAAAATAATCAACATTAATGAAATCAACAGTAGGATAAACTGATAACATGACACACTAGTAAGGACACATACTACTTTTAGGATATGTTTGCCAAAAATGCATAATATGACTTAACCATGAGTAAACCTGCGGTAAACCCGAACTGAGTTTTCTATCAAACATCTGGCTTGTATACTTCAAAAATGACAACCCTAAAGAATTATTTCAATTAAGGGAGACAAAAGAGACATGACAACTAAATGCAATTTGTTAACCTGGATTGAATCCTCGTCCAGAGATCAAATAAACTATATAAGATCGTATTGGGACAATTGCTGAAATTTGCATATGGTCTATATTAAATAACAGTGTTGTATCAGTGTTAAATGTCATGATTTTGATAGTGGTACTATGGGTTTCTGAGGAACAAAGGGACATGATAATTGATAGTAACATTAAAATGGTAGAGAGACAGAGACAGACACAGAGAGAGACAGTGCAAATGAAAGTAAATGAGGCAAAATGTTAAAGCAGGTAGATCCAGATGGGTTTAGAAAGTTAGTTTTTTGTACTACCCTTAAAACCCTTGCAATTTTAAAATGATTTAAAAATAAAACATAAAATTTAAAAACTATTCAATTTTGAGTAGCCTGTGGAAGGTAGCAGGTAGATGCAGGCAAGAGAAACTGAAGTTGACAAATCACAAGTAAATAGTTATTTAACGACTGTCTGATGATCTGGCCAAAAGAAAGATATATTGATTCATTCCTTTTAAAAAAAAGCTTTTATTAAGTAATAATAGTAACAGTTACTATTTGTGAACACTTCATGTGATTACAAGCTTTCCATATTGAGGTAGACTGCATTTTCTAAACATGGCCACATTAACATATGCATCCTACATGCTCTTCTTAAAATGTGCTGTTAACACTCTCTATGAAGGGGTAGGGTGTACTTACCTTTTTTCTGAACCTTCACAGATCTGCAATGGTCTTGACCAATATAATACCATGGAAGAGATGCTTTAAGGGTAGCTAGGAAACAGCTGTGCATAAAATGCAATAGGGGGGCATTGATGGAAAAAGAATGGGTCTGTCTAAGTACAACTTCACAGACAGATTCCCTGGACTCCTTCTCTGCCACTTCGACCAGTAGGGGAGCCACTACAGACTCCAGTGGCCCCGCTGAATAAGCAGAGATGTTGGCTGGACCTTTCCCCGGCTGTACCTATCATCTACAGGGTCCGACAAAAATAACACTGTAATGTCATAGGCCGCCTTTGTCTCAGACGAGACAGATGGCAATTTGAACATTTCACCTAAAATGTCATCTAGTGTACTTGAGTGTGATGTTTTTATGTTACAGAATTTATGTTCTTATGATTTTGTAATAAAATATTTGGTATAAATTACCTGCTCATAAAAAAGGGGTGTCACTTCTGCCAGACCCTGAATAATAGTTTTGTTGAAAAAAAAGTAAGTACATACCTTGATAGTTATATTATGATATAATAAGAAATACACATTTGGTCTTCTTTCCTGGGCCCTAACACTGAGTTCCTCATTCCATTGGGATTCCCTGAGTGATATGAGTGACTTTGACATGCTAATGAGATGATTCTTGCTCATAAAGACCAATTAGGAGCTTGAACTTCCAGCCCCTCCCGCAGACCTCTGGGGAGGAAAGAGGGGTGGAGATTGAGTCCAATCACTGATG
>PVKE010044741.1:0-12884 GCA_004027555.1 Craseonycteris thonglongyai | reverse complement strand
GAGAAAAACTCTCTTGCATTTTCAGACTTGGGGGTTAATAACTATTGACTGGCCAATTTGCTGTCCCCAATAGTCTCTCTTGGGTCTAATTCTAAATGAATGATGATCAAATCTGGAGGATTCTTGGCTTACAGTTATCTTTTCCTCTCCCAAGTCTGGCTCTGAAGATGCAAAAATGAAGATGCAAAAAAAATTCAGGGCTCTGGGCCTTAATATGCAGAACCATGGGCAGCCGCAAGGCATCATCGTGGCCTCTCAGGTTGTTCTGGCCATTATTTCAGCCCAGGGTTTATGTTCCATAGCTTTGCATTTCTTTGCTGGGTCTATAGGTGGGCCCTATATAAAAATTCAGGTCCACTGCATAGCAGGTAAAAATGCCACTACTCACTATGACTTAGAATAATAGTATTTAGATAACAAAATACTTATCATTTCTTGAATATGTGTTATATGCTATTTTACAGATGAAGAAACTAAAGTTTGGAAAATAAAATGAACTTGCCCAGGTTCACATGGCTAATAAGCAGCTAGGTCTTGCCACCCACAGGCCAAGGATTTGGTGAGCCAGAAATGAGCCTTGAAGCTCCATGTGTCCTACAAGCCCTAGCATTTCCTGCCCTAAGGCTCTAGCTCTGGATTTGTCTTTGGTTTTCTGGCCGAGTGCTCTAGTTGTATCTCCCTGGTCAAGGCCCTGACACCCATCCTCTACCGAATTATTTTCCCTGGGAGCTGACATTTGCCCCTCAAAATCTGTATTCAATTCCTACCCACCAGCGCCCATATTCAAGGGCTGTCCAGAAAGTATCCAGCCATGTAATATGAAAAGGAGAGGCATTTATGGCTGGATTTTTTCAGGACAGCCCTGGCATACACATAGCTGGAGAGTTTGCCCTGATGGCTAGGAGAAGCCTATAGCAATGGCTGACTGATACAGGGATAGGAAGGGCCACCGCCTTTGCCTTGAGGAGAAAATTGTTCCAACATTGTGATCTATGCTCTAGAGCAGGGGTTTCCAAACTACAGCCCGTGGGCCAGATGCGGCCTGTGAGGCCCTCTCATCCGGCCTGTGGAGACCTTTTTTATCTGAATAAAATAATATTAAATAAATAATTAAAAACAACATCTAGGTTTTGATTCTTTTTTATTTGGACCTCGAGTGTGTAGTCGGCCCCCAAACTGCTGTTTGATAGTTAATGCAAAGCCTGCGGGCTGAAAAGTTTGGAGACCCCTGCTAGAGCCTTTCGCAGATCAGGGCAAGCTTAGATTTTACCAGTCTTGGCTTCTTCCTCTATCCTGCCTCCTTTCATTCCCTAGAGCAGGGGTTCCCAACCTTTTTATACCCTAGGGCGCATTCTAAAATATCGGTAGAGCGGCGGGCACCAGCTATTTCTAAGGATATTTATTATTGAACAAGAATAAAAAATAATAAACAAAAATAATTTTAAAATAATAAATTTATTGTACAAATTATATACACACAAAGAAACATATATACAAAATGCAATACAAAGTAAATAAAAAACACACGTATAATAAAATCATTTAAAAAAACATAAAAGAAAACATAAAAAAACCAATCTGTCAGTGTGATCTTTGGCATTGCATTTCATTGGCCGGTGCCTCATAATTAGGAGAGTATGACGACAACCCTGTTAGCAAACAATTATTAAGAATCAGTTGAGAGCAATTGTTGGGGAGGGAGCCTTGCTCGAGTCCTGAAGGGTCCACACTCACAGCAGCTGGGGACTCCTATCTATCCAAAAGAACCTGTTATGACTGGCTGAGTCTTGAGCTCTGAACCTGGCGCTTCAGCAATCCGATCCCTTTCTCTCTCTCTTCACCTGCCTATTTCTCCTGGCCTCCTTCAGCTCCTACCAGCCCATATGACTAGGATCCCTCCATACCAGCTGCTCATTCCCAGGATATTTCATTTTAGTACCTGCACAGAGTCAAGCACGTTGGCTCCCGACACTTCATTAGTGTTATAAATCTTTGTTTACAGTTACCAAGACTCCCCAGGTGGCTGCAAAAGAGTCAACAAGGAAATAAGACTCCACCAGCTGGCATATTAGTTGAGGATAAAACCACCACACAGGTTAACAGCTGGGAATGCGCCGCGCCCATAAGCCTCAGGGCATTGTTGGACCAGAAGGCTCATCTGGAGTTTTGAGTTTTAATCCCCCTTTCTGAGCCTGTCTGTTTATCTCCACATCTCTCAGTTCCTTGGTATCATGTGAGCCGCTGGAAGCTGAGGCAGCAATGAGCTTTGAAGCTGTCCCACTGCCTTTGACAGCCCACGACACATCATTTCATCCAGTTGCTTGCTGTTGCCTCCACCAATCTCTTGGCGAAATCTGTGCCATCATATTCTATTATTGCCTTATCTTAAAACTCTGATCTTCTGATGTTGAATCCTATGTGCTTCCTAGTACGTATATGAAATTTACACTTTAATGTAGCCTTGAAGAAATGCTCTAGCCCATGTTATTTGGGACTGAAGAAATTAGGGTGAGTCCAAAGGAAGTCAGACAACGGCCAAAAGAAATATACTAAACATTGCCACTCCTGCCTTTTCCTTCCTGGTTTGATTTCCTGGACCACATGCAGGCGAACCTAGAGGCTAGCAACCCCATAAGGGTGGGAGAAAGCTTGGGCTTTGGGACCTGTATTTCAAACCTGGTTCCCACAAGTCCGAGTGGGATGACCAGCATCAAGTTACTTAAAATCCTCATGCATCAAATTTCTTCTCTGTAAAATAATAGTACATCTTACATAATTGCTATGATGATGACATTTGGAAATACACGTTAGAACTCAGCCTCAAGGCTTTATCTAAATTTGAGGGGGCGTGAAGTTTATACAGATATATGCTCCTACAAATTAAAAAATTTTACACTTGCAAATTTTATAAAAACATATGACCATGTGAACATGCAAAGGCCTTGGGAAAGGTCCATGCATGTAAGGGGTCCCAAGCTTCAGCTTTAGTAGCTTCACAGTAAATCTGCCTTTGCTTAGCACAATGACTGACACTTAGTCAGAGTTCACTGTTAGCTATCACTCATTTGGTGTGGGAAAGAGGGACCGTTCCTTCCTATACATGTGCTCCTAATCAGAGCCAATGCCTCTTGGGAGTGAGCCAAAGACTTATCAAGCTGGTCTGGGATCTAGGGGGGTTGGTTAGCAGAAAGGAATATAATCAACTGAATTACTTAGGGTAAACAATGTTGGCTGCTATAACAACCACTAGAATGTCAGTAACTCAACAATATAAGAATGTATTTCTTATTCATACAAAGGCCACTGGATTCTCCTGGTTGGTGAGACCCAGATGCCTTCATTTCATGACTCCGCATCTCAGTTCATTACAATACTCTCCATTCAGCTGGTAGATGGGGAAAACATAAAATGGAAAAAATCTCATGGGGAATTGTTATGGGCTGCTTTCTACTGGATAGAACTCACACAGATAGCCACAACTAACTTGAGAGGGGTATGGGAAATGTAGTCATACTGTGTACGCAGGAAGAAAGGTAAAGCAATTTGGTGAGCCAATTTAGTCTCTGCCAAGCCAACTTTCCTCTAAGCTTTACTAAGGACCACAAGCGAGGGGGAAGTAAAGTTTATCAGAGCCTCAAAATGGGCAGACTATTGTCAATAGGCTGAGAAATAGGAATTTTTAGGAGCACAGGAGAGAAAAAGAAATCATGAGAGGCAGGTCAATGACTTCAGGGGTCATTGATGTTTTATATTGAATTTCTATTGATGCTGCTGAAAGACATACTCCATGGGGAGATCAAGGGGGAATCTCTCTACTTCTAGGATGTTTAAGAAGAACAGAGGTCTGCTGATGTTCTGGAAGATCTTGGACCAGACTATGTAGACTAGTTGAAGACAGTAGCAAAGAGAGGTAGTAAGCAACTCATGCTCAAAGTCCACAGTTTTGGAGAATAGGCCAGAATATTAAAGAGAAAGCAAAAGACCTGATAATCTTGGGAGGGAAGATGGCAAAAAGCCATATGAGAAAACAGAGTCAGCTCTACCCTTTGACAGCAGCATCCTAGAAAAAAAGAGGAATCTGAAAGCATTCCACACCCACAGAAACCAGCAAGCAGGCCTTAGGCATCAAGTGGGAATACACAGCGATTTCTGAATCATTGAGCCCTGCAGCAACCTCGGGGGCCAAAAGTTAGAAGATCTTGGCATCAGGGTGTGGGTAGAGGTATAAATTAAGTGATGCTGAAATTTTAGCTCTTTATAGAACTCTGAGAAACCACAGGACACTTGGAGACTTGGGGTTCTTCTCACCTGCCTACTGCAGAACAGAACACATTGGAATGTTTAGCTATTTTCTTTTAATTTAACTACATTCAGACTGTAACACTGTAGTGAAAGCTTATAAAGGATACTGTATTTCGGTACATTTCCATGGTGGCAGCTTAAGCTAAAAAGAAAGCAATCACCCTCCACCTTCATCTCAGAGAAAAAGGTTTCCTTACCCTCAGTTCTGAAAATCAATGAACTCCAAAATTAAACTTATCAGAATCTTCCTGCTGTGGGGCCTACACATCTCTTCCAGACAGCAGCTGGACCTAACCATTCAGCTCAGCTTTACCCAGATCTCAACAATCCATCTTTCCCTTCGGAGAAAGAATGTACTCAGGTTTCATTGTTTCAGTGTTTCCTTGATGCTCCTGTTTCTGAGCTGTACTTATTTCTGCTTAACCAACTGAATCCTTTCCGTGCAGATACCGCCCAGTACCGGATGGCTCAACACCAACCAGGTGTTTACCACTGCAATCTCCTGCTGCTTGTACCTCTCTGTGTTGGCCTGTCCCACTGGCTCTCTTGCTTCATCCTATGATGTTCCCTCTGCGTGAAACCTAGATCTTTGCATGACTCACTCTTGCATATTGTTCAGGTCTGGCTTAAATCTCAGCTCTTCAGAGAACCCTGTTGCAGTTAATTTATCTAAAACACAGCCTACCTCTGTCATTCTCCTGACCGTGTCTGCAAATGTAGGATTTATTTATTTGCACTCATTTATTATTTGTCTCCCCCACTAGAATACAAAATTCACAAGAGTCACATTGTCTTGTTTTCTATGACAACCCTAGGATCTATGGGAACTTACACATTTGTCGATTGAACGGGTACTGTATTCTACCTGCTCATTGATTATTTCCCCCTAGCAACAGCATCTTGGACTTTCCCTTTCAGCATTAGCCCCAAGTTAATGAATCTAATCTAGCTCTGTACCATGTCAAATATTTCCCTTTGATAAACTACATGCATGCACTTTGAATAAATATTTGTGATTTTCTCTCTTGGGGAAATTTAACTAATAGGTCAGACTTCCAGAAAACATTTGCTATTGCATCAGCCACCTCTGGGGTTTTCTGTATATTTTTTCTAGGAATGGGAGGAAAGGAGGAGCACCATTCAACTGTAAAGCTTGAAAAACTCCGTCTTGGTCTCCCTCTTGGCTTCACAGTAGAAGTGAATAATGTATAGCTTTCTCTTTTTCTCTTCCCCCATGTCTGCTTTTCCATAAAGACATGGTGCTAAACTATAAGCCCTGTACATCAAAAGTATGACAGGCTTGTTCATTTCTATAAACCATGTGCCTAGAAAAGCCCCTGGCATGTGATTGGTAGTCAATAAAAGCATGTTGAATGCCTGTTTAAAGAATCCAGTGACTAGAATCATAAACATTTGCCAGTTAACTGGGAAGAATCTTGGACATTGAGAAGAAAGGAGTTGCCACAGGATCTTAGAGGTAGTGCCACCAGAGTTACCCGGGAGAAATCAATATTAGCACATTAAGGAGTAGAAGGCTGGAAACCATCGTTGAGGGTTTTATAATTTCACATAATACTCTTTACTCAGTAGAATTTAGCTCCTAACAAGTCAACTCTATAATGAGGACTTTCATTCTTGCATTAGAGCATTTAAGGTTCAATTAAAGAGGTTATGCCTGAACTTAGTGTCAGAAATTAAAAGGAAAACATATTTTGCATGTTTGGACCATACTCTCACAGGTTTCACTTACGTAATCCTTTCTTGAACACCCTTACAAACACGTGAGAAATCAGGACTCCATAATCTATTCTTAAATGGTTTCTTCTGGAGGGTCATGTAGATGCATTCCCATCTTGCTTTCTTTGTGTCTTCTGATTTTACTGACATGCTCAGGAATCACCACATGGATAGAGTGGTTACAGAAAGCAGAGCATTGAGCATTCGTGCAGTCAGATGTTGTATATTTTCCCCTTTATCCTAAACGTGAGGCCATGCCAAAGTTTGCAATTAATACTGGAGCTCACTTAAAAACATTTATTTCCCCAAAATGATCAAACTCTGGGTAATAACCTCCGGTTGTATAACAGGCCCTCCAGAGTGCCTCACCACTTTTACTAAGTACATGGCAAAGAGAATATTTTCTTGATTCTAGCTGTGTTCTGTATCAGGATCCCAGACTGTACTAGGGTGAGGAATTGAAATCTTTTCACAAAACTTAAAAGGGATCCCAACCATCCAAAATAGGTCATTGCGTCCAGATGGAGACCACTGCATTTGCATGTGAGGTCTATGCCTCTTTTCTGGAACACAGTTATTTAAGAAACCACTTTTCTTGCTATGCCCTGACAATCTCACCTCAGTTTTACAAAGCCCAGGATGGAATCAGAACAGCATAACCAAGGATATTCTCTAAAATGGCATTTCAAATGGAGAAGCATGAAGCCATTTTTTAGTGAGCTGGAAAGCACTCCTTGTTCAGGTTGACCCGATGCCATCCTCGGGAGGGATGATGGGTTGAAGAGGGCTGTGCATTCTTTGACACTCCTCCCACCATGAGATGGGGTCTATGTTCCCACCCTTAAAATTGGGGGGGCTTTGTCATTGCCTCAACCTAAAAAGGACAACGGAAGTAACACTATGTGACTTCCCAGCTTAGGCCTGAAGAGAGGCATGCAGCTTCCTCCTTGTTCACTGGGACCAACCATTCTTGGTGTCTTCAGCAGCCCTATAAGAAATATGACTACCCCAAGGCTGCCCTGTGCACAATACCATGTGGAGATACTGACAGGGGGAGAGAGAAAGGTGACCAATGAGCTTCAGATATTTCAGCTCCAGCTGTTTGATCTTCCCAGCCCAGGGAATGGCATACATATGAATGAAGAAGCCTTCAAAAGGCTAGCCCTACCTCCTGTCAGACTGTAACCAATGAGAGCCAGAAACCAGAGGTGCACAGAGGAACTAGAAGACCCCAGACCCATGAGAGATACTAATAAATGACTATGGCTTTAAGCCATTATGTTTTGAGGATGTTGGGTCTTCCTGGACTATTCTGTAATGTGAGCCCACAAATTTCTATTTTGCTTATTGATTTAAACAACTAGAATCAAAGTAACATCAATGAGCACCATATGCTTAGCTTCTTTTGAATTTTTGTGGAAAGTTATTTCTGCTGCTAAAAACGTTCTTAGAAATAGCATTCCTCAGATCCCACAGCTAGTAAGTGGTGATGCTAAGATTGAACCCAGTTTGTTTTCTTAGCCACCCCCTGCCCTTCCTCTGATAAGATAGGGTGCCTTTTGCTTAACCCTTGGCTTCTAGGCTCTTTGTCTTTTCACAGTGCCTCCATTCTTAAAGCATGCAAACCAGAAGGACCCCTGTTCAAAGTGCATGGGAGAATTTCTGTCACTATGGCTTTTGCCTCCATCATCTGCTCTTATTTTAGCCACAAAGTACCTGCCTTACCTACAAGTGTCCCCTTGGTTCTGACATCTTTCCCAGAGGTGAGAAAATATAGAGATCAAAGAGATTTTTAACTTAAGTCGTCGGCTTGCTTCTGCTTCCAAAAATTCTCATGCTTAAAAATATGACACAATGTTTTATTCTTCAATAGCAAACAAACAAACAAACAAACAAAACAAAACAAAAACAAAAACCACCTCAATTTGTCACTTACTCCAAGTTTTTCTTTCACTTGGTTGGGGAAGAATCGATCACAGTGAGGATGAAGACTCTTCCTGCCTACACAGCAGCTCCAAAAAGGTCCAGAATGTTGCACTCAGCATAGAATTCGGGGGGGGGGGGTTGAGCTGGTATTTGGTCACCCTGTATGCTTATTGTCAGATTTGTGTAGTCACTAAAAGGAAGGTGGCTCTGACAGTTGTCTGTCATCCTTGGATACATAGCACTTTGCTGAGATTGTTTTCCCAGAACCTAGGAGCAAGCTTCCTTTCATGGGCCGCCCATCCATTTAGTTCTAAGACAATGCTAGGGTCCAAGATCGAAAGCCACCTCCCCTTTCTGTGTCTCCATTCCTCTCCACCTCTTTGTTTTTACCTTGGCTTTTTCTTTTGCTATTTCCACCTACTCCTTCCCTTTCATAGAAAACACAAATACCCTTAAGACCCTCACTTCCTACTTTGTAGCACTTTTTGTATTATAGGGGTTTCAACCTGAATTAAAGTGAGCCTTTAAAAGATCTGTGGGACTTTTAACCATTCAAGCATCATTTATTTTCATATCCTCTTAAATACCTTTTGAAACATCTCTTAGAAGTTCAGTCGATTTAGGGGCTAGTTAGTATGTGTTCTAATTGACCATTCAATTTCAGATAAATGGGGAGGAAATAATAACCCACTTCAACAAGCTCACAGCAATTTAAGGAGAATGAGACCTTGACGGAAACCATTAGGAACTTAGAAACCAGACTAAGATGTGGTCAGATGTGATCGAAGAAAATGGCCCAGGAATTTTTAAGTCCTGTCTTATTTTGCTTTTAAGAAAAACATCAAAACCACAAAACTAGAAGAGATATTATCTCAAATTAAATAGAATCAATGTGGTTATTACAATTGTAATTTGAAAAATATTGGTATCCAAATTTTATCTTTTTAGAAATAAAAAAGATGGTTTGCACCTAGCCTGCTGGCTTGAAACTGAGAAAGAAACATTTCAATATCCTGTCATCTGCTACATATGTTCATCAGCCCACATGATAAGACAAATTCCTGATCAGATGGGCCATCTGCAATCTTCAGAGAACACCCTCTTCTATCAGCCACATTTTATTTATTCCCTTTTTCGATCTGTGGACACAGTGGGAATATTCCAAACTTGCCCAATGGTGGGTCTGTAAACAGGTTGAATGTTTGAAGACCACCGTGGCAAACAAGTTATTGGATTACAAAGAAGAATAAAGAGACAAGAAAGAAGAAGTCAGCTAGTGTTTAGCAGCTTTTTCATAAGCCATCATATTTGCTCCTCCCAACCGTATAAGAAGTCAGCGTATTACAGATGAGACTCACGGGGCTAAATTATTCGTTAACTATCACATCGTCAATTAGCAGTATTTTTAGGGCTTAGGCATTTATTTATTCACTGGCCATCTACCAGTAGGCAGGCATCTAATTATACAAGAATGATTCTCAAAATGTAGCATTCTTCAGAATCACCTGCATGGATTCTGAAACAGACTCTTCAGACTGTCTGATGTGGTAGGTCTGAGGTGGAGCACTAGAGTTTGCCTTTCTAACAAGAACCAGCTGATGCTGAAGCTGCTACTGCTGCTGGGTGAGGACCCTTCTTGAGTGTTACAGCCATGTACATGGACAAATGGCAGATATCACCACCATTCTCTCAGAGCTCACAAGAGATGAAGAATCGGGGAAGCTGGGATGGCTCAGGGGGTTGAGTGCTTGCTTTGTAGCCCTGGGGACTGAGGATCGAATCCTGGCCCTGGCTTGTGTGGGCCCCTATGTTGAGCTGGGGTGTCCTTCCCATGTGGTAGGCCCCCAGTTTGGTTCTCGCCCCCTGGTTTGGCCCCTTCCTCGAGGGGGCGTGCCTCTCAGGTAGAAGGCTCCCAGCTGGGTGCCCACCCTGTGCAGCCCCCGCCCACCTGTGTGGAATGAAACCATGTCAAAAACTGATGACGTACAACAATGGAAACTGCTCTGGGCTCTCCCCCTTCTCTGTATCCCTCTCTGTCTCTGTTGCTTTCTGTCTCTGTCAAAAACAATAAATCTTAAAAGAGAGAGAGAGAGAGAGAGAGAGAGAGAGGATGATGGGTAAACAGTAGGGGTTGCAACACAAAGGAAGTTTGAAATTAGCTTTTTTGAAAGAAATTTCAGACTAAGCTGAGAACTTTAGATAGAGGACAAGTTCTTGCTATGTGATGGCAGCTGAGAGGCAAATGGGAAGGAGAAGGAAGAAGGTTCTGAGAGGAGGGGACAACACTAAAGAATCATTAATGAAAAGACATATATGCAAGAGCAAGAAGTCATTGAATATGACACAGTAGCAAGAAGAGAGACTGAATATGAGAAAAAATGGGGTAAACTAGCATTTTAAAGTTTGGTATTTATACGAGAGGAAAAGAGAAGCCTTTGAGGGAGTTTTGGCAGAAGCGTATCAAAATCAGAACTTTGTTTTACAAGAATAATTTTAGCTGCATTGCAAAGCATGAACAGAAATGTTCAAAACTGCAGGTAAAGAGAATGTTTAAAGCAGGGATGCCCAAACTTTTGGCTTCCCTGGGCCACATTGGAAGAATTGTCTTGGGCTACACATAAAATACACTAACACTAACAATAGCTAATGAGGTAAAAAATAATCTCAAAAAACATCTCATAATGTTTTAAGAAAGTTTATGAATTTGTGTTGGACATCAGTTAAAGCCATCCTGTGCCACATGCAACCTACAGGCCACAGGTTGGACAAGCTCCTTTAAAGGTTGCTGAAGTTAATCCTGTCTTTAAATTCAGGTCTGCTGATTTTCATATCCATGAGGCCAGAATTGGTGCTACAAGTCTCCTTTGGACTTCTCCCACAGAGTACCTTCTGTCTATAGAGGTGTCCCTCTGACCTACAGAAGGAAGTCCCTGTATTGGTCCTGCCAGACCCTCATGGCTCCCACTCCCATCTCTGCACGATTGTTCGCCATTACCCTTGTGTCACGCATGGCTCCGCTTGGGGCCAACCCCTTTCCAAACTACTGGATTCATGCAGGCTCTATGTTGCTGAAGAGGTTCTCCAAACTTCTCCTGCATTCCTGCCCCTTTGCCCCTAGACCTCTTCCTTCTCTGACTCCACACCATGTATCTCCTGTCTTCCCAGGGTGCTGATCCTGCATTACAAAGGGCCATTAGTTAGCAAATTCTTTGTCTTCTGCAATAAAAATGTTCAGCCCTTTATATGGTAACTTCCCAAATCACTTGGAGCAAAGTAAAACCCCCACTACTTTCCAGCTGATTGAATGAAAATAAATTTTAATAAAGAGAAAATATAATTCCATGAACAGTGGCCATTTGGCTGATAAAGACATTGTCATAATGTTTTATTAAAATAATTATCATATGATTACTATTTATTGAGAACTTACTATATGTCAGACACTGAAAATTTTCAAATATCTCATTTGATACTCACAACAACCTAAAAAGATAGAAGTATGGTCTACTATTATCTCATTTTATAGTTGAAGCATAGATTGGGGACAAAACTTGCTCATGGTCACATAACTAATATAGATGCCTTTGCTATATTGATACATAGCCAGGTATGTTTTAACTCCAGAGACTGTACTCTTAATTATACTTCATAATAAAAATAGCATATGCTCTAGAAAATAGAATCAAGCAACACATAGAAATAATTACCATATTTTTCTGTGTATAAGAGGCCTCATGTATAAGACAACCCCTACTTTTCTAACCTAACATTAAGAAACCAATACATCGGTTACTCTCGTGTATGACCTCCCCCAACTTTTGGTTTAACAACCTTAGGCAAAAGGATCACGTTATACATGAAAAAATATGGTATATACCATGAACACCTGGGATTTATCCCAGGAATGCAAGGGTTGGTATAACATCCCCGAATCAAACAATGTACTCTTCCATATTCATAGGCAAAGGGACACAAACCACATGATCATCTCAATAGACACAGAAAAAACAGTTGACAAAATTCAAAACCCTTTTATGATAAAAAAAACCTTCAACAAACTAGGAAAAAAGGAAACGTCTTCAATCTGATAAAGACAACCTATAATAAGAACACAGCTATACTAGCATAAGATTGAAAGGTTCCACACCCCCACCAAGAACAAGAACAGGACAGGCAGGTCTACTCTCACCATTTCTAATCAACATTATATTAGGCACAAATTCATTTATTCATTCATTCATTCATTCATTCAACAAATGCCATTGAGATTGGAAATAAAAAAATAAAACTCTATTTGCAGATGATATGACATTGTATATAGAAAATTCTGAAGCAAAACAAAACAAAACAAAAAACCCCAGAAAACTACTAGAGCTAACAGAAAAGTTTATCAAGGTTTTAGGGTAGAAGATCAATATATAAAAAAAATAATTATATTTATGTACACTAGCAATTAACAATCCAAAAATAAAATTAAGAAGATAATTCCATTTTTAATAGCATCCAAAAAGTAAAATACATAGGTAAAAATTTAAGGAAAAAAGTACAAGACTTGAACACTAAAAATAACAAAGTATTATTGAGTTTAAAGAATACTTAATAAGTAGGAAAACATCTCATATTCACTGATTGAGAGACTTAGTAAATTTTAATAAATTGTTAAGAAAGCAATACTGAATTTGATCTACAGACTAAAAAGAAGCCCTATCAAAATCCCACCTGCAGTTTTGCAGACATTGACAAGTTATTCTAAATTATCATGAAAATGCAAGAAACGGAGAATACCCAAATCAATCCAAATAAATAAATAAATAGGGAGAACTCACACTTTATTGCTTCAAAACTTATTATAAAGCTGCAACAATCTCTTTGAACACTTGGCACTGGCATAAGGATAGAGATCTAAATCAATAGAATCT
>PVKE010044740.1:0-12887 GCA_004027555.1 Craseonycteris thonglongyai | reverse complement strand
CTTGGTCATGGTGAATAATCTTTTTAATGCATTGTTGTATTCTGTTAGCTAAAATTTTATTTAAGATTTTTGCATCAGTGTTCATCAGTGAGATTGGCCTATAGTTTTTCTTTTTGGTATTGTCTTTCCCAGGTTTTGGTATTAGGGTGATATTAGCTTCATAGAAAGAGTTGGGTAGTACTGCCTCCTCTTGAATTTTTTGGAGTAGTTTGAGGAGGATGGGCATTAGTTGTTCTTTGAATGGCTGGTAGAATTCATTGGTAAAGCCATCTGGTCCAGGCCTTTTGCCTTTGGGCAATTTTTGGATAATTGTTTCAAATTTCTGTACTGTTGATTGGTCTATTGAGGTTATCCAAATCTTCTTGGTTCAGTTTCGGTAAACTATATGTTTCTAGAAATTTGTCCATTTCCTCTAGGTTGTCAAATTTGTTGGCATAGAGTCTTTCATAGTAATCTCTTATGATTGTTTGTATTTCTGCAGCATCCATTGTAATCTCTCCCCTATCGTCCCGTATTCTGGAAATATGAGCTTTTTCTCTTTGTCCTTTGGTGAGCCTAGCCAGTGGTTTGTCAATTTTATTGAGTTTTTAAGAACCAGCTCTTTGTGGTGTTAATTTTATCTATTGTTTTTTTATTCTGAATTTCATTAAGTTCTGCTTTGATTTTTATTAATTCTTTTCTTCTGTTGGCTTTGGGGGACCTCTGTTCTTCTTTTTCTAGCTCTATAAGATGAGATGTGAGGGTGTTTACTTGTAGTTTTTCTTGTTTCTTGAGATAGGCCTGTAATGATATAAATTTCCCTCTTAATACTGCATTTGCTGTGTCCCAGAAATTCTGGTATGTGGTGTTTTCATTGTCATTCGTTTCTACAAATTTTTTAATCTCTTGTTTAATTTCCTCTTTGATTCAGCTACTTTTTAATAGCATGTTGTTCAATCTCCACGTATATGTGGTTCTCTCTGCACTTGATCTTTTGCAATTGATCTTAAGTTTCAACGCTTTGTGGTCTGAGAATACACTTGGTATGATTTGGATGCTCTTAAATTGGTGAGGTTGAATTTCAGTCCCAGGATATGGTCTATCCTTGAAAATGTTCCATGTGCACTAGAGTAAAATGTATAGCCCTTTGTTGTAGGATGGAATGACCTGTAAATGTCAATTATGTCCATTTCCTGCAATGTATCATTTAAAGCTGCAATCTCCTTATTTAGTTTCTGCTTGGATGATCTGTCCAATGTTGTCAGAGTGGTGTTTAGATCCCCTACTATAATTGTATTTTTGTCAAATTCTCCTTTTAGATCAGGAGAAACTTAACCTGCTAACACCTTGATCTCTGACTTCTAGCCACCAAAACTTTGAGAAAATAAATCGTTGTTGCGTAGGCCTCCTAGTGTATTTTGTTATGAGAGCTCTAGTAAACTAATACAGGATTGTTTAAAAAAAAATTTTTTTTTTGAAGATTTATTTTATTGATTTTTGACAGAGAGAAACAGAGACAGAGAGAGACAGAGAGAAGGGGGAGGGCCCAGAGAAGTCTCCATAGTTGACATTAGTTTTTCATATAGTTTCACTCCACAGGTGGGCACAGGGCTGTGCAGGGCAGGAACTGGGCCCGGAGCCTCCCACATAGGCCCCGGCAAGAACTGAACTGGGGGCACACCCCAGTTCAGCATGTGGGTCCGCATGGGCCAGGGCCGGGATTCGATCTTCGGTCCTCGGGGCTTCAAAGCGAGCGCTTTACCCACTGAGCCATCTCAGCTATCCCATAATTTTTAATACTATGAACACTGTTGCTAAAGACAGTCTTGTTTCTATACATATGTACATGAGGTTTTCTAGTATACACCCTGCAATAGAACTGCAAGGTTCACTTTACAAAGATTGTGTCAAATATTCAAAGCATGTATAAAATTTCCATAACTCCACAATCTCTCCAATGCTTGGTATTGTCAAGATTATTAATTTTACTTCTTTTTGTGGATTAAATTTTTTTCTTATTCATATGACCTTTTCCACTGTTTCGCCAGTTATATACTTTATTTTTCTTATTTTAGTGGTTACCGTTAGTATTTGACTGTACATATTTAATCTAAAGTTAATTAGTATTTTTCTCTCCCCGGGTCATATAAAAGCTTTAGAACATTTGCTTGTGACCACTCTTCCCCAATCTACATGCTACTGTTGTCTACCATATATCTTTCTTGTTTATACCCATCAAATTAGACAATAGTATTTGTAAGATAATATCTGCTTTAGATATACGTACATACTCATACATGTTTATCAATTTTTTTGTTCATTCCTTCTTATATCTCCCACCTTGCTCCTGCAGCAGATTTTTATTTTTCTTTCTATTCTGAAGATCTTTTAGAATTTCCATTTGTGAAGATATAGTAGAAACAAACTCTTTAGTTTTTGTTTATCTGAGAACGTCTTTATATCAGCTTCATTCTTGAAACGTAGATATTTCTGAGTTCATAATTTGAAATCCCTCATAGTTTGCTCTCAGCATTTTTTAGTTATTATTTGGCAGTTCTCTGGCTTCCATTGATACAAGTGAGAAGTCTGCTGTCAGTCTAATTGTCATTCTGTGGAATTGGCTGCTTTCATAGGATGACCTGGCCTCTCATGTTTGTACACAACAACCTAGCTTAAGTCTGTCTAAGGATAATGACTCCAAAAGAGTGCTTCAGTTTGGACAATAAATAAGATGGTTACCATAGCATTTAAGGTCTTTTTCTCTTTCATGTTCTTCAGTTTCACAAAAATGTGTCTAGAATGAGATTTATTTTAATTCATGCTACTTGGCACATGGCACATTCTTCCCTTTCTCTCTTTGAGCAACCTGTGCTATCTAGCCTATCCTCAAGTTTGCCAACTCCCTTTTAACTACATCAGTTAGGACATTTTACTCATCCATTGAGGCTTTAGTGTAAATGATTATATTTTAAAGATTTATTTGGACTTTTGAATAAATTGTTAGCTCATTTCTATGTTTTGTTGTATTCTTATTGACTATTTTTGTCCCTCTTCTATACAAATTTTTTCCCTTTCCATACAAATTTATTTTATATTCTTTGTTTAGTAATTCTAATACTAAAGTTCTTAGAAGTCTAAATTTATTGTTATTTGTGGACTTTTGTTTATGGTGGCTTATTATCCTTATGTGTTTGGTGGTCTTAAATTATGAGCTCAGATTTGGTTGATTTTAATCTCTTGGAATCCTGAGGGCCTGGATCAAGAATGCTTTCTTAAGGAAGAATTGGTTTTATCTTCTAGTGTGTACCAGAAAGTACTACTAAAGTGGGATCACATTAGCCACCTTCAGAAGGGGAGGAGGGGGGAGGGAGAGTTGGGGGTGTGGAAGTGGGAGTGGACACCGGATATATGGTGATGGAAGGGGAGCTGATTCTGGGTGGTGAGCACATAATGCGATGCATAGGTGATGTGATGTGGACGTGTACATCCGGAAACGATCTAATTGTTACCAATCAATGTCACCCCAATAAATTTAACAATAATAATAATAATAAAAAGACATTTACTGCACAGAACATAGTCTGTTTGGAATTGTTAATTTATAAATGTTATTGACTGGTCAAAAAAAAAAAAAAAGAAGACCCAGCTTTATATGAGACTCTGAGGTTTAGGTCCCAGAACTTGTGGTGAGCTTACAGGTTGTGGATTTTTCTATCTCACCTTTCAGTTCTATCAGTTTTTGCCTCATGTACTTTGAACCTTTTTTGTTCAGTGTGTGAAAATTTAGCATTGCTGCATCTTCTTGGCAACTGACTCCTTTGCTGTTATGTAATGTCCTCTGCTGGAATAATACTCCTTAAGCCTGCTTTTCCTGGCATTAACACAGCCACTCCAGCTTTCTTTTGTTAGAGTTCATGTGGTGTATCTTTTCCCATTCTTTTACTTTATTTATTGCCTCAATTATATTCGACCCCTTTTACTTTTACTCTATCTATATTTTTGTATTTATATAGTCAGCATATAATTGGGTCTTGCTTTTAAAAAATTAATCTAATAATTTGTCTTTTAATTGATTATTTAAAAAAAAATTATATCCTTTTTAATTGTTTTTGAGAGAGAGAGAGAGAGAGAGAGAGAGAACTGAACTGGGGGAACTCCCCAGTTCAGCACATGGGTCTGCATGGGCCGGGGCCGGGATTCGATCCTCCGTCCCTGGCACTGCAAAGTGAGTGCTTAACCCACTGAGTCATCCCAGCTTCCCCTAATTGATCCTTACACAGTTAATTTTATTGTGTAGAATTTATAGAAGAGGGGCCTACAAATTCCTAAATTGAAAATTTTTAGTAGCATTGTTGATATAACGATTTATTATTAATTAGATGAGTAAAAATTACTAAATTAATTCACAATGTAAAAGTTCTAAATGTTGCCTGTTATTCAAGTTAGCATGAATAGCTAAAAATGTTTAAGGTAACCTAAATTTCACCAAATACATATATTGAATGTTTGTCATTTGTTTAGATCTGTATCAAGTGTCAGCCTACTTGAAACAAAGAAAATACTCTATTGATTTACATTATTTCACCCTTTATTATTTTTATTCTGGAATTATCAGTGGAAATGGGAGTGATACCAGCAGTTTTTCAACAGCCTAAAACCTGCTTAGAGGATTCTTTGTGATTGGCTTTTAAATTCCTGCTGTAATGTTTGCCCCAATTTTGCAGGATGTATTTTGAATAGACTATTGAAGGTTGACCTGTAGGATCTGAGTCAACATACCCATTTTAACCTCTTTCTTCATGTTCCATTTGAGGCAGACTTGGGACAGCAGCACCCTTGGTTGCTTAGTGTAACTGATGTAGCCACATGGGCTTTGGAGCCCTGAAAGAGGTGGGGGGGCAGTTTAGAGTCCTTGATTTTTCTCTGCAACTTCCAGGTAGATTTAGATTATTAAGCATAAAAACCACAACAGATGCTAATTTCTGACCCCTGTCCCATTAAAGAATTAAAAAACCCAAGAATAATGTAAAACATATATTTAAAATTTTTTATTTTTCCTAGTTTTAGATCAATAAATGAAATCTTTATACATTTACCATCAGAATTATGTCTTGTTAAGTCTTCCACAGCCTTCAAAAATTGAGGCTTTGCAATTTCGATACTCTAGAAAATAAAATCAGAAGTTAAAAAAATATCTCAATATTTCCAATTTGCATATGTGGTATTGAATAGACGTGCAACATATTTTTAAAGATCAAAGTGATCCTAGAAGATTATTAGTGACTTTCCAAGATATTTTTATTATGGAAAGTTCAAATATAAGAATAGAGAAAATAGTGTAATATTAATAAATCCTCATATTCTCATCACCAAGACAGTTTGCCAATCTTTTTTTTTTTTTGCCTGAACAGAACACTGTCAATGATACTTTATTTGGTCATTTTTGTTTACAGCTGAAACTCTGAGAATTCAAAATTCACATCCTTGCCCCTGGGCTTCTTATAGACATCAGAAAAAGTTTCAACCTTGTGTTCCACGTTGTTATGTTGTGCTTTGTCCAAATGGACTTTATGACCTGCCAGCCATCCAGTTTCACAAGGATTCTTTCTCTTGCCCAAAATCTCACCTGGGAAAACCAGGCCCACCAGGATTGCTTCGTGCATGGCCATTAGAGTGTGGCTCCTGGGTCTTATTTTTTTGTACTGCTTTTTTTGAGTTGGTTTAGGCAGAATTCTTCTCTGAGCAATAAAGACAACGTGCTTCCCACTGAACTTTTTCTCCAGTTTGCCTACTAGCCAGACTTGGATTTTCTGAAAAAACTTCAGTTGAGGAATAGGAACAAAGATTATAATAGCTTTCCATTCACCACCAACATCAATTCCCTTGGCTGCTGTTATATTTAGCTCCTGTAGCTGGGCTTTGAGGTCCGAGTGCATTTCGAGCTCAAGGAGATTTGAACTCCAACTCGTCCCGCTTCTCACAGCTTCTCGCTGGAACTGAACGTTGCCTTCTCCTTGGTGAGCGCCGACCTGGGAAGGACAGTTTGCCAATCTTTATCTACCTCATAGCCCCAATTTTCTTTATTTCTTTCTTTATTGCCTGAACTATTTTAAAGCAAATCATAAATATCAGATCATTACACCCATAAATACTTCAGTATGTAGGTAATTGTTTTTAAAATTACATCTACTATTCCTTTCTTAGTCTCATTCCCTCCTTATTAGATTAGGAAACTAAGAGAGTTAGTGATTTGTTCAAGGCCATATAATTAGTGGCAGAACTAGAGTGAGGATCTTAGTGTTCCAGCTACTTAATCCTGTATTGTTTCCCCATAACATGGTGCCTTTGAAGATTACCTACTTACTAGCTAAACAAAACGAAACAAAACAAAACAAAACAACAAAAAAAATTGCAGTTAAGTTTTCTACCAGCATCTTACATCAGAATTATTTTGTGAGATATTAAAAATGCAAATTCCTGAGCCCCAGTCTCGAAGGATCTAATTCCTTGGGACTGCTGCCATTGGTTTGCTGGAGCCAAATTGTACTGACTCTTGAGAGCCAAGTTAAATTTTAAGAAATTTTACAAGTCAGTTACTAAAAATCATTAAAAATTAAATTATACAAGCTTACCGGTACTATGAAATGAATTATATAAAAAACAAAGGTAATAAGTACTCAAAACTCATCAGTTCTGGTGGGCTTTACTATGCTTTACTGTCCTCTATGTTCTTGAGGTTATGTTCATTGTGTCTGAATGATGGAAATACTGTTGAGTGTAATGGTATACTACTTTGCGTCTTTTCCCAATTGTACTCAGATGTTCAGTGATAGCTTGAAATCAGCCATATGGGAACATTTATACCATGAAAATTGGCAAGTACAAGCCAGGTTTATTGATTGTCTGAAGAAAATGTTAATAACACAGATTAAACTTTCAAGTGTGTTATGTCTATGGCCATTATATTGTGAATATATAAAATATGAGGAAATATTTTTCCAAGATACAAAAGGTGTTATATAACTCAGCAAAGAAGTTTCTCAGGTCATTAATATGATGTTTCACTTATGTTTTACTCATTAATGTAAATGAAAATAATCAATCAAAATTTATGTTAGTACTGCATGTCTTCAATGTTGCAACCATAGGTTGGCTATAGATTGAGTTTGGCAAAGGTCAACCTAAACATTCTATAAGAATGAATTAACTTTATGACATTTACAAAAAAAATTAAAACATTGAATGCTGTATTATTATTTGTAAATTATGTACTACACATCATTTCATCAGCAAAATATATATTTATGTATTATAGAATGCCTACATTATTTTGTTTTTTGGTTTTCTGGAGAGCTAGTTGTTAAACATTTTTCAGTACACCTCTGGGTAAAACATAGGAGCCTGCATTTCAATGAGCATCTCACATATTCTTATGCCTACTAAATTTGGAGAACCATTGTTTTAGCAATTGAACAAAAATATCAGGATTATTTAATTAGTCTCCAAAGATGTTTTCTGATTCTTACTGAAACCAAGATGCAGAATGTCTTCTGCAAACACAGAGGCCTATTTTTAATTTTAAAATTAATTTTCAAAAGTTTTATAGGTATGCCAGGATAGCTCAACAGGTTGAGTGCTTGCTTGCCTTGTAACCGTGAGGTCTAGAAATTGAATCCCAGCTCCGCTCATGCAAATCCATATGGTCTAGCTTCTTCCACTCAACATAATTATGAGATTATTCATGTTGTTAAGAGTCTGAATAAAGATAAGAATTCATTCCTTTTTATTCTGAGTAGTATTCTATTGTATGGATAGACCGCAATTTCTTTATTCATTCAACTGTTGATGGACCTTTGGGCTGTTATCAGTTTTTGCCTATTACAAGTAATGGTGTTGTGTACATTTATGTACAAATCATTGTTTGGAGATAATATTTCCTTTTGGGTAAATATCTAGGAGTAAAATGGCTGAATCATATGGTTGATATGTGTATAACATTTAAAAGACTGCTAAACTGTTTTCCAAAGAGTTGGAAGCCAATTTTTTTCCTTTTTGGTGGTGAAAAACTATGAGTGGTTCTGACATTGGCTTGATTATCATGTGCACACTCCAAGCAAGCTAGAAATGCAACACATTCAAATTACATTCTTTCATAATCACTTAGCCTTCATTCAGTGGGAGTGGAAACTACTTTACAGTAATGAACATTGTATAGAGTTGGAATCACTTATATAACTTACTTCATTGGCTGATGATAAATTTGTTTACATTTATTTTCCATTTTTTTGTAGTTCTTGTTTGCACTATTATTTTCTTTTGTGATTTTTCTAAACCAGACAACATCTTAGGAGGTATACTAAAAAGTTTAACGTTTTGGATAATAAGCAACTCATTCATTTTAGTAAACATTATGCCAAGCATTATTTGATTTCAGAATTTTGGCTGAAGGCAACTAATTACTATTTAGTATACATACATTGACAAAATACTAAACAGAGATAGGTATGTGTGTGTGTTGTTTGTTTTCCCATTTCAGAATGTCATCTATTTCAAGAATAGTGAGACCATATACATTTTACTTAGGCTAACTGGGGCTATAGTTCTGATTTATTTTAGTGGTTTGTTAGTCTCCTCTTATAGACTATTATTCTAAGAAGCTTCCTGGCTGGCATCTCAATCTAAAAGCTGAAACTAGGTATGCTTTTATAATATAGACCAGGGGTGTCTAAACTGTTGGTTTTCCTGAGCCACATTGAGAGAAGAATTGTCTTGGGCCTCACATAAAATGCACAACGGGATGCTGGGATGGCTCAGTGGGTTACATGCTTGCTTTGCAGCCCTGGGGTCTGAGGACTGAATCCCGGCTCCAACTTGTGTGAACCCATATACTGAACTGGGGTGTGCTCCCAGTTCTGTTCTTGCTGGGGCAAGCTTCCCATGGGGGGGGGGGGGCCGGTTCAGCCCCCAGCTCACAGGGGTGTGCCTTTCATGCAGGATTCCCCCTCCCAATTCCTGCCCTGCACAGGCCCCTCCCTGCCCCCTTCCCACCCCCAACCCTCCCACGCCCACAGCTCACCTGTGTGGAGTGAAACTATGTGGAAAACTGATGATGTACAACTATGGAGACTGCTCTGGGCCCTCCCCGTTCTATCTGTTTTTCTGTCAAAAAACAAAACAAAACAAATACAAAAAAAAAAAATACATTAACACTAAAGATAGCTGATGAGCTAAAAAACAAAATCTCAAAAAAAAAAACAAAAGTTTTAAGAAAGTTTATGAATTTGTATTGGACCTCATTCAAAACCGTCCTGGGCTGTATGTGGCCCACAGGCCTTGGTATGGACAATCTTGATAGAAACTTTGAAACCCTCCCCCTACCAATCTAAAATGGCAGAGCCACAGTTAATCTCTAGTTAATTGTAAGTAGAAATTCACAGCTGCATCATGACTTCTGCAAGGAGATGACCACCGGGAACCCTGCCTAGGAAACATTTTCCTGTGTAAATGTGACAGCGTCTTACTTACCTCCAAATGTAGTATTACTTTCCAGTATTTTTTCAGAGTGGATTGCTTGGCGTTAGAATTGGAAGAGAGGGTAAACCTAATTAATGCTGATGCTGTTTGAATTTGCAAGAGACTACCTAGGAAGAGTTGGCTCCAGCTGGGGGAAAGAGGCAACACATGCAAATTACCCAAGAGTTAAAGGACAAATGCCCACTTCTCTTTTGATGAAATTCAACTGCAATGTGGCATTGTAAAATTATTTATTTTTTTATTTTATCTGTAATCACAATATTATTCTGAAGAAAAAACAGATCTGCCCTACAGGAATAAACAACATGCCCCCACCCTTTTCTTGGGTATTATTCTCTAACACAGCAGAAATTACGTAAGTCTCCAAAAAGTCCTTCATTAGTGAGGGAACCATGTACTTTTCTCTGCCCAATCACGATAAAAGCTCTATCTGGAGAGAAGCTGTTTATAGATTCTAGGATTGGTAGTCTTCCAAGATGCTGGTAAAAATAAAAAAGGAACAAGAAGTATCTGTTCTGTGAGAAGGAAAAGAAACACAAAAGTGTCTCTATTTGGTTAAGTAAACACTGTTAGAATGACTCTAGTGTTGGCTTAATAAATGAAGAATACATAAATTATGTTGACTATCACCTCAGAGTATAAAACATGATATCATGTAACTAGAGTAAAGCGAAAGGTGCAGATCCATTAGTTAAAATCTTAACTTTCCATTGTAATATTAATACTTTGCTTCACTTTGTAAAAACTCAAATCAGTTATATTTAGCGTGTTAAAACACCACATGTGGCATAGCAGAGGAGCACTGGTTTGTGAGTCAGGAGGGCCAGATGGTAATTCTGCATTTACCTTGTTCTTAGAAGGAAGTATTGGAGAGATCAATGGTTCCCAACTTTTCCTCCACAAACAATCTGTTGCATTATATTTTTTCCCTGTAGATATGATGTTTGGAAAGATTTTGTTAAGTTACCTGAACTCCTTTATCTCATGGGAACCTCAGGGATGTGTCCAAGGGGGAAAGGAAGCTGGTCTGGATGTGATCCCCCGGCCCCATGGCTTACTAACTATATATGACCTTGGGAAAGCTATATATAACCTCTCTAAGCCTCAGTTTCCTCACAACGTTTGACAAGTAGGTAAGTGAATGTATGGTTTATAATAGTGTCTGGCACATGGTAAAAGTCAAAATTGTAATGATAGTAATAACAATATTATTGTTATTTGAACTAACCAGATAGAAGAGTTGGCCCTGCTGAGTTGGTTAGCAGACCTGCCCACAAGGCCCCAAAGGGATACAGCAAACTTTGGTGTGAGTGATGTTGCTGTACCTATAAGGGAGTGTAGGAGCAGGCAACAGGAGTTTGGGCGCAAAGATCTAAACTTATTTTGCTTGGGTTGTCAAGGTTGGAGCAAGATTCAGTTAGGCTGGAGGACAGTATTGCAGGTAGAGGAATAAAACCAGAAAATAAAAGAAGAAGGGATTAGGGCCCAGGTCAGATAGCCAGGCTTCAAAGCAGAGGGTGTTCTCAGAGGAGGACTCATGCCTCCAGAAAACCAAGCCTGAGCCTTAAAACTGCCTGTAAACAGCAATGCTACAGGGAGAGGGAGTAGCTGCTGGCAGGGAGATGCTCGTGGTGGGTACAGATTGAGGACAGCAAAACCAATGGAACCCTTTGTTCCATGATGGGGCTGTGGATCCTAACAGGATACCATATTTATTTAGGACAGACTCAGGGCTTGAACATAGCTGGGTCTGTAGATTAAAGATCTCAAAATTCTGTAACAAAAGTGACCATTTCCATTTGTAGTCACATTACTTTTCTATTTAGTCTCTGATCCTATTCAATATTATCAAAGGGATATAATACATTTACTTTATTGCTTGAATTACTGACATGGTTGTGATGCTAAAAAACAATCAGGATAAGTAAACATATAAACACTTATGCTCTGGATACTTAATTCTGGCTGTTGTTTTCTAGACCAAGACTGATGATGTGCTAGATATGCTGTGTATAGTGAGTGACAGCATCACCATTCACATCCTAGAAAGTCCTATGATGCTATCAACAGTGAATCAGCTTGGGCCCATCGTGAAATGTCAGTGTAAGCACACAAATTTTATATGGTTCTAGTAAAATACAGAGAAACTTTTTATATTTCATTAGCAGATGCAGTCCCATTGTGAATAAATATACCTTTTCTGTTGGGTTTCTGAAATGCTGATAATGGCTCATCTATAGCTAAAGTGACGTCTTGCAAAAACCCGTGGATGTGATAGAATTTTACGTTTGCAACCATTCCTCACTTCTTGAAGCTCTCTGGTTTTTAAGACACAGCAATGGTGTTCCTGTCTTTTTCACCATTTCTTCCTAGTTTTCTCTGTGGAACCCTCTTTTCTTGTTCTAAGTCTAATATGCCCAGAATTGTGCTATCAGCCACCTTATTTCACATGAGATACTTTCACTAGTTGATCTTTTTCATTTTCATTTAAATGATTATATTTTTACGTGATTTGGAGGACTCTACATCTCTTTATATCTCTGGCTCTGGCCTATGTTGAGTTCTAGATCTCTATTTCTAGTAGATAACTAGACCTCTCCTCTGGGGTGTTCCATGAATACTGTAAGCTCAGCCATTTTTCACATTGATTTTCTTATTGGCTTAAACCAGCCATGATTCATCCCCACACCCAACTCAGAGCTGAGGGCTTGTTTGTCACCCTTGCTGGGTCTCATGGAGATGGGCTCTGAACAAAGTTAGGGTTCTTCAGCAAGCAAGAAAAGCTGTTGATTAGACAACTAACAGCACCTGCTCACATACACACATTCTCATTCCACTAAAATTCATTGAATAAATTCTTTACCTGGCATTCAAAGCTCTCTATAAACCCAGGCTTCCCATCCATCTACCTATCTATCAATCAATTATCTAATCTATCTAGTCAATCATCTATCTATAATGTCTATCATCTATCAATCATCTATCATCTGTCATCATACTATCATCTACCTATAATATCTATCTAAATATCTATCATCTATCTATCTTCTTCATGATCATTATCATCTATCATCTATCATCTACCTATAATATTTATCTATAATCTATTGAACTATCATCTATCATCACCATCTATCTATATCTATCATCAATTTATTTATTATATTTACATTTTATTATTACTTTTTTCTTTTCTTTTTTTTTTTTTGTACCAATATTATTATATTTTATTGTTAAATTTAATGGGGTGACATTGGTTGGTAACAATCAGACAGTTTCCCAATGGACAACTCCACATCACATCACCCATGCATCACATTATGTGCCCAGCTCCCAGAATCAGGTCCCCCTCCAACCCCATATATCTGGTGCCC